>ML315731.1:0-70278 GCA_005239505.1 Nicotiana paniculata
GGTCTATTTATATGTTTAGGACAAACCCTAAACATGTAGGAGACTTCTATTCCAACTGGGAAATACTTAAACTCTTTAAAACTCAGACTTGACCGGACCTCGGGAACTCAGGCGTTTGGGCTCAAACGCCCCCTTAAAGTCAGGGCAGGCCTGGCGTTAGGGCCCAAACGCCCCCCTAACACTAGGGTTAGCCTGGCTTTAGGGACCAAACTCCTCACTAACGCCAGGGACAGCCTGGCTTTAGGGGCCAAACGCCCGGCTAACGCCCGGATGTTTCCTTTTCGACTCTTAAGCGTATTTTTTATGTATTTGCATCCATTTAGCTCGGTTTCCATCTCCAATGCACNTCACACCTCTTTTCTGCCGCACAACCTTATTACGAGGTTGAGTTAGAAGAGTTTTTCCAATTAAAGTGATGTTTCGAAAGGGATTATTTATTATTTGGAGTCGCCACTGGGAAATGAGCTTTGGTGTTTCAAGTAACCTTTTATTTGAATCCCCTTCCAAAAGGAAGGTTTGACTCTTATTTCATGGTCTAGAAAAATAGAAGACTGAGTAAGGAATTATGTTGACCGAGGGGAAGGTGTAAGGCACCCCTCGAATCCCGTAGTTCTAGCATGGTCACTTTATTGACTAATGTAAGGCTTAAATCAATTTTTAGTTATTCTTGTATTTTATTGATTATGGCTTATATATTACCGCTTAATTAATTATTGTACTCCTTTTTTATGTGTTCACCTAGATGCGATACGCAATCAAGGTATTCTTTAAAATTAAATGTTAAACCAAGGTACAGAATGTGCACATGGTTAAAACATAATTATTGTAAATTTAAAGGCATCGAGACGCGGGAATGCGCACATGACCCCTCTATTACTTAAGCATATCAATCCAAGGTTCGGGTATGAATACATGGGCTAATGTTTAAAGTACGTCTAAAGTTTTTCTAGTGTTTTAGAGTATTTCAATTATTTTCAAATTCGAGACATCTATTTGTATAATTTATTATTACTAAAATTATTTTGTCAAAGTTGCGCAAACGCATACCTCGATTTTAAGTTTAAAAATCGTAATTATATCACGCGAACGTGTACATAATCACGATAAATTATTTATTACGCGTCTAAAGAATTCTACAATGTTCATTTTTTCTGAGTCATAATTATGTTACGCGAACATATACATAATCACGATAACTGGATTAACTAAGAATATGTCGGAAGCTACTAACGTGATTCATTCTTTATGAACTAAATTAGATCTAAACACATTAAAACTTGAACAGTAAAATATGTTGGATAAAGGAAACATTAAATGAAGATAATCTAGTACAAGTTAATTAGGTTACTAATTTTTTTCAACTTTAGGGTGACTTAGAGAACCGAGAGTAAAGCTTTGAGGAAAAAAAAATGACTAGTAACTCGAAAAGTTTATTGTAACTGATTGTTAGTGCTCAAAAAGCACAAAAAACTCATACAAAAAGAGGTTCTCTAATGTTTTTTTAAAAAAACTAATTTTACATATAACAAAATTATAATAAAGTTGGTTAATAGGACAATAAGTTAACAATCGTGTCTAGCAAGAATCATCGGTGCCCTAAAAATATTAATTAAATAGAAAATTCAAGATTTCTTAAAAGAATAACATAACTCAGCAACTAAAATCACCAACTTTTGGCTCAAATTAATCCAAGAACATACAAAATATTAAGTCAATGAATCAAAACTCTTCAGACACTTTTAACAAATCAAAAAAAAAAAAACAAATGAGCATTAAGCATCAGTAGTATCACAATTCCAGAAAAAAGAAATTACCAAACCACCAAAACAGGTTCTCAAAATTTCCTATATATACTAGTTCAACTAACAAAACACAATTAACAAAATACAACAAAGATCAAGTAAAGCAAGATTTAAAATATAATTAGAATGAAAATTACTTAAATTAAAAGATCGGTTAAGAATGAACCTTAGAATAGAAGAATCAATTTCCTTGAAAGCCTAAAATGTACATGGATTTTCAAGCGGAAACCAAACAGAGCGGCAAAATAAACTCGCACCGAAACAGGAACCTCGACTTGATAAAGCGATCAACCGTAAACCACGCCGGTGATCGCAAACCACGAATGGAAACCTCGAACGGAACTCTCGAGCTCCGTCTTCAGTTATTGAACTGGGCCAAACTTTTCTTTCCAGTGAATTTTTTGCTATAAGAAAATCCTTTTTCTTAGTTGCTCAAAATTTTTTTATAGTAAAACCTTTCCTTTTTCACGTTTTCGTTTTTTTCAAAAAACCCTCCTTCCCTTAAAATTAAAGTATGCTATTTGTATTGAAAATCCTAGAGTGTCTATCCGTGTGTGTGTGAGATCATGGGATTGAGGGGATATGGGAGTTGGGACGTGAGGAGTGGGGGGGGGAGGGGGGTTAGTTCTAAGGGAGTTGGGAACGTGAGGGAGTTGGGCAAATATTTGGAATTTAGCAAAAAATGGGGAAATTATGAGATTGGATTGTTAGCTAGTTAAAAAAAATAGATTTTTTGAGATAAAGTTTGTTATCTAATCCAAAATCTTTATCTTCTAACGTTAGCTTAAAAAAAAATTGTTTTGTTTTGTAGAAGATAACTAAAATTAAAAAGATAAGAAGATTAATTAACATTTCTTACAATGTAGGAAAATTATGTACTATAAATGATATGAAGAAAGATTATATAGCTTACTTATTGAAATTCTAATTAAAAGAAACTAATATATATATATATATATATATATATATATATTGACTTTTTTTTTTTTGAAATAAAATTTATGCTCTAAGAATGAGAGTATTTTTGTAGCTTTTTCTTTTTCTTTTTTTTTTTAATTAAAAATTTTAAAAATTTTAAATATTAAGATTAGAGTAAGATAAAAGTTTAAATATTAAGATTAAATCTAAAAGAAATATTTACACTAAAATAGTACAGAATTTGAGTGTGGTAAAAAATTAGTTGTTCACAGACGGTATCCCGGGAGATCCCCCCTGTATATTTACTTTGGAACTACGGGACGGTATCCCGAGAGATTCCCCTGCATATTTACTTTGAGACTACAGGACGGTATCCCTGGAGATTCCCCTGCACAATGATATGATGGACTACGGGACAGTATCCCAGGAGATCCTTCGGATATACATATGATGGACTATGGGACGGTATCCCGGGAGATCCTTCGGATATACATATGATGGACTGCGGGACGGTATCCCGGGAGATCCACTAAACAGTTGAGAAAATGACTACAGGATGGTATCCTGGAAGATCCTCATTGTTACCTTTGTTATCGAGCTGTTCATATTCCGCGTTTACTCTATTCTTGTGTTTGTCATTTCCTTGTTTGACCTGTCTTACTTCACGGCTGTATTCATTATTTTTGTCTGTCTTTCATACTGTAAATTCCTATTATATTGTTTAACCTCAGTAGGGCCCTGACCTTCCTCGTCACTACCCGACCGAGGTTAGGCTTGGCACTTACTGAGTACCGCTGTGGTGTACTCATGCCCTTTCCTGCGCATGTTTTTCATGTGCAAATCCGAGTACCTCCACTCAGGTGCACTATCCCCGAGGTTGAGAGATACAGCAGAGACTTCGAGGTACATTTTCCGCGTCCGCAGACCAGGAGTCTCTATCTTATTTCAGCTTTTTTTGTGAAAAGTTATCTTTGCTTACAGTTGTATAGACATTCTAGAGTTAGAGTAGTGTATTATATTCTGTTAGCCTGTGGTTCCCGTGAGTTTCCGGATTTTTGGGTGATGTTGTAGACTTCCGTATTATTTTGGGTTGTATGTGCCAAGTGGCATTTATATACAGTCTTTTCTTTTAGATTGTTCAGCTTTCTTTTGCTTAATTATTTCGCAAATTTTGTTGTTATTCCGCATTGCTAGGCTTACCTAGTTATAGGGATTAGGTGTCGTCACGACAGGTTCACAGAGGGTGAACTGGGGTCGTGACAGCTCATGAATTGGATAGGATTAAAATACCCACGTAAGGTGAAAAAAAAATGGTTATGGGAGTGTAATATCGTATCACCCAGGTGGAGCAAAAAAAATCACTTCAAATATTCCATGATGCAACATAAGCCCTAGTAGTAATATGTTACGTAAGAAATTTCAATTTTTCAATGGACGGTTGTAGATGAACACTGAGGTTAATCAACAATGGATGGGTAAGAATTGCAAAGTACGAGATGAGACTGGGCTATCAGTCTTAAGATGAACAATAATGAAGAACGTTAAAGGATTTAGCGTTATGCATATAAGATAAGCAACGAGAGTAACCTGGAGTTCCTTAGTAGACCTCAGTATCGATAGATCGAAGTAAGAATTTTGGTATAATATGGCCTACTTAGAGATAGTAAAGCTAATGACTCCTAGAGGGATAGCTTTACGTAATTTTGTATATGTTCACAAAGTGACGCCTAAAGAATTGATAAAAACTAGAGAAAATAGAAGAGAAGATTTGCATAGGCGCACATACAAAGTTAGAGTTGCGAAGGCTGCATGATAGAAGGTATCAAGTGCTACGAGATTAGAAGGATTCCGACTACAAGTCGCGGTGTGAGAAAGAGGCTTAAAGGGGGAAATGCCCTAGTGTTTGGGATTCATTAACATAGTAGTTGCCTGGATGGAAAGAGGAGTACTAAAGCATTCGCAAGAGCTATGAGTTATGAGAATGATAAGTTCACCATTCAACATTCGAGGACGAATGTTCCAATGGGGGGAATGATGTTACATCCCGCATTTTCGTATGTTAAAGTTTTGTTGTAAGTTAATCAACGTAAGTTCAGGGATGGGATTATTTTGGAAATTATAAGGATTGTGCTATTTCAAACAAGTGATAAGTAAATTCGTGAAGGTGAGAGAGGAACAAGTCAAAGGAAACGAATTTTTGTCCAAGTTTGGCATGTTGGGATAAAATATGGCCCAAGCTAGAATACTCAGAATTTATGGACTTGTGTTGTACGAGGTATCACATAACCATGATAAAAAAGGTGTATAAGGTATGTGAAAAGTGAGTAATATTTCAAGTAAGTGGAAATAATTATCAATTATGTAGATAATTGATTAATAAGACATTACCTAGTTAATTAATAACTAGTGGTGGGTTAATAAAATAAATAAAATAAATAAAAAAACTTTGAATAAGGACCCAAAGCAATGGCGTGGAAGCCCACCAATTCAAGATTTGTGACTCATATGTCACTAGGCTAAGTGGCAAGTCTTAACAATATGTGTCTTTTCCATTTTAATAAAGGAAAGACACTAATACTTGTCATATCTATCCTTAAGAAACATAAGACAAACATACATTCTTATATGCATTAAAAGGTAAATATTAGTATGTTACAAACTTAAGTCATGAACATAAAGCAAGATAAGAATCTTCAAAAATTCATATAGAGATGAATGGGAACGTTACTGTTCCAGCAAAGAGGCCATACAAAAGTTTGATCAAATTCACAAAAATGAGATGTTCTATATCTACCAAGTAGCGATCTTCAACAATCAATTCATGCGAAGTTATACGAATTTTTTCCTATTCCGATCTCGTCGTCACGTGTTTTGTCGCAATTAACGTGTGTTAGAGGAATTTCAAGAAAATCGAATCAGGTATGTTAAGGCTATCCCTTCTTTTTCTTGGCATTTTCTAAATTATACGGAAGAAACGAGCAAACTCATGGTTTCCATAAATTACTTTATTCATAGAAATACTAGGGGTGTGTACATTCTTGGTTCCCCATGTGAATTATTATTATCTTCTGTTCATGGGTCTCGGAAATACGTATGTTGGTAAAGTTTATTTCATGATATTAATCAGAGGCATAATGGCCTTATGACGTACTGAGAGATTTTATTGACGTATTTCATATGCATTTCATGCATTTACATATGCACATTGACCCATGACCAGATGGCATTATATACGCGTATATATGTAAATATATGTATATGGGATATGGGAAAAGGTTACGGCGTTATATACGCACCACCACCTGATTAGCTGGTATATGATGATGATGTTGCCCACAGTGGCTGAAATATGGTTCAAACGGCGTTATATACGCGTATATATGTGTGTATATTCTAACGGCGTTATATACGCGTATATATATATATATGTATATATATGTATATGGGATATGGGAAAGGTTATGGCGTTATATACGCACCACCACCTGATCAACTGGTATACGATGATGATTTTGCCCACAGTGGCCGATATTATATTATGGGATGCCCTCAGAGGCTGATGATGTTATGAAACATGTACCTATGCACGACATGACATTCATATACATATGCATGAAGCTATAATTATTTCGTGATTTACAAAGCTATTCAGGCTTACAGGTTGAGTCATGTGCTCTATATTTTTTCCATGTCTCTTATGTATTTATTTATGTGTCTTACATACTCGGTACATTATTTGTACTGATGTCCCTTTTGCCTGGGGACGTGCGTTTCATGCCCGCAGGTCCCGATAGACAAGTCGAGAGCCTTCCAAGTAGGCTATCAGCTCAGCGAAAGATGTTGGTGCGCTACATTTGCTTCAGAGTCGCTTGTTTGGTTAGTATGATTTAGACGGGTATTTTTGGGTATGGCGGGACTCTATCCCGACCTTTATGACATTTATGTACTCTTAGAGGCTTGTAGACATATGTCGTATACGTAAAAGATTGTACGGCCTTGTCGGCCTATATTTTGAGTTTGTAAATGATTATGTTGGCCTATTAGGCCCATATATCACGTGTATATGATAATATAATAAGAAAGATACGTCACGTTGGTACTCGGTCGAGTAAGGTATCGGGTGCCCGTCGCGACCCATTGGTTTGGGTCGTGACAGGGGCGGTTTGCCTGGTTCCATGACAGGCGCCATCACGACCCTAAAATCGAGTCGTGACAGTTGTAATCTTATTTATGTTTGCTATTGGGATTTCTTTAATATTCCTTTCTTGTTAGCTTTATATTATATCCTGTGCAGGTTTAGATGTTCAGTGAGTGTCTTGACATGACTTTGTCACTACTCTACCGAGGTTAGACTTGATACTTACTGGGTACCACTGTGGTGTACTCATGTTACGCTTTTGCACATTTCTTTGTGCACAGCCAGGTACTTTGGATCGAGTCGTTTTTGAGACTCATGCTTGGCGTGGCTGGAGACTTCAAAGTACACTTGTCGGGCGTTCGCAGACTCCGAAGTCACCCTCTAATGTATTTATTTTCATTGTTTCCTTCTATTCCGGAACAGTGATGCATTCATTATGTAAAATTTCTCGTAAAAAGGCTTATGACTTGTAGTGTGAACTTGCTAAATTAGATTATATACTGCACTATATCGCTAGGTTATAACGTAGAAGATTTGGCTGCCAATTACATATATAGAAAGTTATAAATGAAAGTGAAAACTTTTGCCACCCCTCATTCATCCGGAAAATTTTCATGGGTGATACGTAAACTAATGATCAATTGCACACAAATATCTGTGCAAAACTTTGTAATTAACATGAATACACCTGAATCTATATATATGTATGTATATATATATATATATATATATATATAAAGCAGGACTACTTAGAGATGATGTGGCACCTTTCGTAACTTAGGAATTATATTTATCTTTCTCCCTATTTTTTTTTTTGCCTTCTTCCTCATTTGCACTTCATTTTAGGTGGTTAAATAGCCCAATCGACACTTCTCTTTGATAGCCGCCAACTTTACGAATCATCTGTCTCTATTTTCCTAATATTTTTTCCTTTCTATTAATTTCAAATTATGTTCGTAGTAAACTTCAAAGACCATGTTTCTTAATTAGCCTCCTTCTCTTCCTCTTCTTTTTTCCTTTTGCAGTTTGTAACCTCCATATCTTCCATCCATGAAGGCTTTTGTTCATACCATGATCAATATCTTCTGCACATTAAAATCTTTCTATCTTCCATTCATAAAGGTTTCCGTTCATACACCGACCAATATGCTTCTTTTTGGCAGATTAAAATTCTAGAATGAACACATAGGTTTGCCAGATTAAAATTTCAGCATAAACACATTGGTTTTCTACATGTGCTTCCTGTTTGGTACTATTGTGAAAGGAAAATCCCAAACTTCCTGTATTTGGGGCTTCAGGTTTGACGACGACGGCTTTCTGGTTGCGCATGGATGCTTCGCCAAGGTATTTTGTACCTTTATGATACTGTCTTTTCTAATCTCTCTGTAATTCTGGCCTGAAGGGATTTTTGTTGGGGAAAAGTAATATTCCCGCCGAGGAATAATATCCACGGCAAATAATAATAACATAAGAGAGTAATAACGATACCAAATCTTTTAACAAGGTAAAATATAATATTCGAGCGGAACAATATTACCACTATAATATTACAACTTAATAGTGTCAACAGATCACTACAACTTCGAAAGAAATAACACTCTTTGTTTTAAACACCTTATTACAATATTACTCACACTCACTATTTATCTTACAGACTATAGTATGTAGATTACCCTCTCCAACTTCAATTGCTTCTCTCTCGTTTTGATGTACCTGAAATGAACAACAAAGGCTTATAGCCAAAGTTGCCGCCCCTTGTAACCAATCAAATTTGGTTTTACAAAAATCAGATTTGACTTTTTCAAAATCAGATTTGGCTTTGCAAAATAGGATTTGTCGTTGCACACAACTTGTTTCAGCCATCCAATTTTCTTTTTCTTTCATTTATTTTAAATGGGTCCCATAAATCTCTCCCTTAATTTTGATTTTTCTTCTTCATTTCAAGTATTGATCTCAATCTATGGAGGTCATCAAACTTGGGAGGTTTTGTGAAGATATCTACAACTTGATCATGAGACTTCACATATTTGAACTCGATTTTCTTCTTGGCAATACTTTCTTTGATGAAGTGATACCTTGTATATGCTTGCTTCAATCATGATACATGGATTCATCGCGAGTGTCTATGCGGATTTGTTGTCAATACAAATCTCCGTAGCTTTAATTTGTTGCAGATTGAGCTCCTTCAATAATCTTCTCAGCTAAATAACATGACACGTACAAGATGTTGCTGCTACATATTCAGCTTCACAAATCGAGAGAGTAACAATTGATTGTTTCTTTGAACTCCAAGAAATAACAGAATCACCCAAGAAAAATACAAAATCAGTTGTGCTTTTTCTATCATGAATATCTCCCGCATAATCACTATCACAGTATCCCATAAGGTTGAAATCATTAAAAGAAGAATAAAATATCCCAAAGTCAATCGTACCTTTTAGGTAACGAATAATTCTTCTAGTGACTTTCAAATGAGTGGAGGTAGGAGCTTCCATGAAGCGGCTTATTACTCCAACTACAAAGAGTATATCTGGGCTGGTACAAGTCAAGTACCTCAAACTTCCCACAAGACTTTGAAAAATATGGGATCCATTTTTTCTCCTTCACCAAACTTGGACAATTTTATTCCACTCTCCATCGGTGTGTTCACGGGGTTGCAATCGAGCATGTTGAACTTCTTCAATATCTCTTTTGTATAGCCTTCTTGAGAGATAAAAATTTCATCCTCCCTCTGCTTCACTTCTAGACCCTACATCTGTTATCTCAAACTCACAGGACATATCTTTCTTAAAAGCTTCAAACAAACTTGAGTTGTTACCTGTGAAAATAAGATCATCAACATAAAGACAAACAAGTAAGATATCTCCATTAGTATGAACTTTAAGGTAAAGATCATATTCATGGAGATAACGAGTAAACCCATTTTCTTGAAAATACTTGTCGATGCAACTATTCCATGCTCGCGGGGCTTGCTTTAATCCATATAAAGCTTTCTTCAATCGCAACACTTTCCCTTCATGGTTTTTGACCACGAAGCCCAATGGTTGTTCAACATAGACTTCTTCTTCAAGATAGTCATCCAAGAAGGCTGATTTGACGTCTAGTTGATGGATCTTCCACTTCATTTGCGCCGACAAAGAGATCAGCAAACGAATTGTCTCCATTCGGGCAACGGGCGCATAGACTTCTTCATAGTCAATGCCTTGCCTTTGCTTGTAGCCTTTAGCCACAATTCATACCTTATGTTTCTCCACATCTCCATCAGTATTCTTCTTTATTTTGTATGCCCATTGCATTCCAATTGCTCGATGACCTTTGGTAAGAGTTGTTAACTCTCAAATGTTGTTCTTCTCTATTGAATCAATCTCCTCCTTCATGGCCTATTTCCACATTTTGTCTGTAACAGCTTCATCAAAGTTCATTGGTTCACTATGAGCAAAAAGATAATATAAAAAATCAAAATTAGTAACTTCTTCTATGTCCTCATAGAGATCTTGAATACTCCTTGTCCTTTGCGGTTGTTCATTTGAAATTTCTTGAGAAGAGGGAGATGCAACATTGGTTGGAGAATGATGTGGAGTTGTATCCTGCACAAGTTCCACGGTCTTTGATTTTTCTTCATCACCAAAGTATGGAAGAAAATCATATGAAGTTTCTTCCTGAGCTTCCCAATTTCATGTCAATTCTTCATCAAATTCAACATCACGACTCTCCACCACCTTGCCGCTACTTGGGTTGTATAGCTTGTAGCCTTTTGAACTCGTATCATAGCTAACAAATACATGCTTGACACTTCGATCGACAAGCTTTGCTATCCCTTGATGTGGCACATGAGCATATGCTATGCTCCCAAAGATTCTCAAGTGCTTGACACTTGGCTTTCTTCCACTCCATACTTCTTGAAGGGTTTGATCTCTAACATTTCTTGTTGGAGACCTGTTGTTCAAATAAACTGCACAAGAAATAGCTTTGGCCTAAAATTTCTTGGGCATACTTTTAGCTTTCAACATACATCTTGCCATATTAAGAATCGTTCGATTCTTTCTCTCTACAACTCCATTTTGTTGGGGTGAATAAGGTACCGTTAGATGGAGACGAATTCCATGAGACTAACATAAGTCATTAAATTCTTTTGAAGTGCATTCGCCTCCTCTATCGGACCTTAAAGCTTTAATTTCATAGCCACTTGCTTTCTTCACAAGTACTTTAAAATTTTTAAAAGCAGCAAAAGCTTCAGATTTTAGTTCAAGAAATAAACCCAAGTCTTTCTGCTAAAGTCATCAGTGAAGAGAGAAAAGTATTTACTTTTACCAAAGGAAGGTGGATTGATTGGCCCACACACATCAGTGTAAAAAAGCTGGAGCGACTTGGTTGATCTTGACATGGTCTTCTTTGGAAAACTTTTCCTTGCATGTTTTCCAAGAAGATAAGCTTCACACAATTGATTTGGATGGTTGATTGATCGTATCCCATGTACTATTTTCTTTTCTCCCATTGATTTGAGAGCTTCAAAATTTAAGTGCCCAAATGCGCCAACACCATGATTCATCTTCCACACCTGTCTTCAAACACTCTGCATCAATTGTTTTAAGATTCAGAGAAAATAATCTATTTTTTGCCATATGTACTTTAACAATTAGAATTCCACTTGAATCTCTAAGCCAAAGATGCATATTTTTCATGTGGATATCATATTCCTTTTCAAGAAGTTGGCCCAAACTCAAAATATTACTTTTTAATTTTGGCACATAATAAATATCTTGAATTAGCTTGTGACTACCATCTTTACAGGAGATCAGAATCATACCTATCCCTTCGATTTGAATCTTTGAGGTATCTCCAAAGGACACATTACCTCTCACTGTTTTATTGATCTCCATAAACTTCTCTTTGCATCCACACATATGATTGCTTGCTCCATTGTCCAAATACCACGAGCTACAATCATCTCTGTCTTCTTCCTTGAGTGCCAACAACAACGTTGACTCATCCTCTTCTTTCTTGTCATCAATAAGGTTAGCTTTTTCTTCAATATTGCTACGACATTCCCAAGAGTCATGGCCAAATTTATGACAATTATAACACTCAATTTTTGATTTTTCATTCCTTTGTCCATTATTTTCTTGGTAGTAGCCACGTCATCTTGCTCCTCTGTGTCCACGACCACGACCTCTAAATGTCTGGTGGATTTTAACTTCATTGTTGAATTTGTTACCGTTACTTCTTCCTCTTCCATGACCACCATAGCCTCGGCCTCGTCCGCTCCCTCGATAGCTTTTTTCACCTCCACAATCCTTAAAGGATGCATGAGTTTTAAGAAGTTTCTCCAATGACACTTCTTGTCTCCTCTTGATCTTTTCTTCATGGGCCTGTAAAGAACCCTCCAATTGTTCCACCGTCATAGAGTCTAAATCTTTAGACTCCTCAATAGCACACACCACAAAATCAAATTTAGGTGTTAAAGTGCGAAGGATCTTTTCTACCACACGGACATCTTCTATGTCCTCCCCATACTTTCTTAATTGATTCACAACAGCCTTCAATTTTGAACAATAATCCGAAATGCATTCGGATTCGTTCATTTTTAAAACTTCAAATTTTCCCTTAGAGTTTGAAGTTTTACCTTCCTCACCTTGTCAACTCCTTGAAGAGAATTTTGTAAAATCTCCGAAGTTTCCTTTGAGGTGGTAGCATCTGCCACCTTCTCAAATATGGCATCATCCAGACATTAGTGGATGGGTGTGAGAGTTTGATGATCCTTCTTCTTTGTCTTTGCCAAGACATCTTTTCATTTTGAGGCAGAGCTCCTCATTATCGGGTTTTGCATACCATTTATCTACGATTTCCCACACAGGGAGCCAAGAATGGCTTTCATACGTAGACACCATTTCTAATAATTATCTTTTGTGAGACAGGGGTACTGAAAAGACAGCGGGTCACTATTCACCATGGCTCTGATACCACGTTGTTGGGGAAAAACAATATTCCCGCCCAGGAATAATATCCACGGCAAATACTAATAACACAAGAGAGTAACAACAACACAAAATTTTTTAACAGGGTAAATTACAATACCCGAGTGGAGCAATATTACCACTATAACATTACAACTTAGTAGTGCCAAGAGACTACTACAATTTCGAAAGAAATAACACTCTTTATTTTAAACACCTTACTACAATATTACTCACACTCACTATTTATCTCACAGACTACAATCTGTGGATTACTCTCTCCAACTTTAGTTGCTTCTCTCTCGTTTTGATGTACCTTAAATGAAGAACGAAGGCTTCTATTTATAGCAAAAGTTGTCGCCCCTTGTAACCAATCAAATTTGGTTTTACAAAAATCAGATTTGCCTTTTTCAAAATCAGATTTGGCTTTGCAAAATCGAACTTGTCGTTGTAATTTGCAAATGCAAATTGCACAACCTGTTTCAGCCATCCATTTTTCTTTTTCTTTTATTTATTTTAAATGGGTCCTACAATTTTCCTTTCGTTATTTTCTTTCACTTTTTAATAGTTCCTTGCCAAGATAAAATCTTAAAGAATTTCTGTTCATGCCGTTAAACTATTTTGTTGTATACACTGTTACACACTTTCACGTAGCAAAGTGCTGGTAAAGAGTTTTTTAATCTCATATTTTACTACTAATAAGGTCAGATTTATGCCCTCCCTTATTCTTTGTATTGAGAATTTCTTACTAGCAATATATATAAAAAAGTGGAAAGACCAGTAGTTTTATTGAAACTTCCACGTCAATGTTCAAGAGAGAAGATGACTTGCTATGATATGGCTGGCCTAAAAAGGCAGAGACTCTATGAAAGGTACTAAAACAATCAGAACGCATTTCCATTCTTGAATACTGAAATATATACATACTATCAGCTTATTTATATTCGATAGAGGAATATTCTTCTCAGAGATCTAAGTCGATCAGCTTCTTCGGATTTGCTTCATTTGTTAATGCACATATTCTTGCCAGAAATAAAGAGCTTATTCAGAACGAGTTAAGTTTTTAGATTCTGACATATTTTGCAAGTCTTCTTTTTCATTGAAATTTCTTTTATCTATATTTCATTTTTGGCATGATAATAATAATTTTTTAAACTTGCTAATATGCTAACAATGATGGTTATATACTAATATTTAAGTGTGTTTAGATTCTCTGTTTTTCCCCTCATTTTCTGTCCACTTTCCCTCATCCTTTTTTTATTTAGTTTTTTTTTTTAATTTGCATAAATAAAAGAGTTAGTATTAAACAATCATACGTTTTCTTTCATTAGTAAAATCCAACAGACAGTCGTTTTCATTGTGCAATTTGTTTGAAAGTTGGAATTTCTATTAGATTAAAGAATATTTGACTTGTATTAAAGCACCCGAAAATGCGCCCAAGGAAACTCTAAGGAGCAAAACATTGTCTAAGCTCACTTTTTTTTTTCCTCTTTGATAACAAATTTTGACACGATGTAGAAGTAGGGTGAAAAGGAATAAAGGATACATCAGTTTTTTTTCCCCTTTTTTTAGCATAATGGAAATACATAAATTAAAGACCAAACATAGTTTGTTACAATATTGTTACCCTGTGTGCTTTACATCACACGCTGATTTTCTACGCTTACTAGAGTATTGCAAGCATCACTATTTAATATTTTAACAAAATAAACATCATTGTTTTTATCATAACTAACATAATTTCGAACTACTTCATGAACTTCCACAAAACATTTCTTCCTTTTTCCTGTAACGCTGCCCTTCTTAGCCATCATATGTGCCACCTTGTTGCATTCTCTAAATGCGTGCTGGAGGATTATCACCTTCTCTAGGTGCATTTGTGACCTGCAAAAATGAGCAATGTTATTACAAATTAATTTGTCACCCTGTATGTTTTGGATCGCCTCCATGCAGTCCGTTTCAATTTGTAATGGAAATAGATTCCATTCTTGAGCTGTTTTAATTCCCTCCTTTATTGCCTTGAGTTCTGCTTCCAAGGATCTCTTTGCTCTTGAATTTTTTGTAAAGCCTGCGATCCAATTGCCAGCTGCATTGCAAAAAACTCCTCCAAGCATAGTTTTTGATTTTTCATGGCTTGCGTCAATATTTAGTTTGTACCAACCCTTAGGCGGAGGATGCCATTTCGTGTGGATTGTTTGTGTTTGGGTAGGTAATGGATTTTTTTCCGTTAGCATCTTGTATTCTAAAGTTATTCGGATAATATTATTTATTTGCACGCACTCTTTCAAATTATTGATATTATTTTTATTCTAATTAGTCCAGATTTCCCATAGGGTGAAGGGTAATAAGTCGACCCAATTTAGATGCTTTAGCTCAGTAGAAACTTTTTGTTCCTTTAGAAAAGAGATCCAGTGGCCTTGAGAAGGCACTTGATTGGCTTTGATCCCTAAGTTACCCCACAATTTGTAGTGTCACATGTTAGAAAGATGTGCTTTGGTGTTTCTTCTTCCCTTTGATTACACATAGGGCACGTAGGGTCTATATTGATACCCACCCATGCGAGGTAGTTTCTGCAAGGGAGTCTGTTATGAAGACAAAGCCATAAAAAATCTAATTTTGTTAGGACATGAGAGACACCATATCCACTTGTACACTTGATTGTTTTCCTCTAAAGGTTCTAATATGCTATAACAACTTTTGCTGGTGAACATGCCTTTAGGGGTTAGAGTCCATATGGCAGTGTCCTGAATTTTCCCCCTGTGACGAATATGGACTTGTTGGATCTTGTTTTGGATATCCTTAGGGATAGGGATGGATAGCTTTGAAAAATCCCACTGCTTCTTGTAGTAGATATCTTTAATATTAATATTTTAAGTATCCATTGTTATAGGCCCTATTATGGATTCTCTAAGTGTTGATGTAACGACCCGGTCGGTCGCTTTAAGAATTAGCGCCCTAATCCCTATTTGCCGTTTCTCCCATGTCTATTTTTGTTATTGAAACTTGTCGGAGCATTGAGTGATGAAATCCGGGGTGATTTTGAGCACATAGTCCATAAATGTGAAATTTAGCTTCAGAAATATAACTGTAGCTAGAGTTGTGTGAAGACAGATCCGGAATGGAATTCCATCGACTCCGTTAGCTCCGTTTGGTGATTTCGGGGTTAGGAGCGTGCTCGAAATGTGTTTTCGAGGTCGGTTGTGGATTTAGGCTTGAATTTGGCGAAAGTTAGAATTTTGGCTATTTCGGCCGATAGGTGAGATTTTGATATCGGACTCGGAATGGAATTCCAAAAGTGACAGCAGGTCCATAATGTCGTTTATGACCTATGTGCAAAATTTGAGGTTATTCGGATGAGTTTAGACATGTTTTGGTGTCAGATGTGAATTCTAGAAATTTCCTAAGTTCTTAGGCTTGAATCTATGCATAATTGATGATTTTGATGTTATGAGATGTGTTTTTAAGGCTCGACCAAGTTTGAACAAGGTGCTAGGGTCAGTTGGTAGGTTTGGTCGAGGTCCCGGGGGCCTCGGCGTAGTTTCGGATGCCCAACGGGTGAGTTTGTAAAATTGAGAACAGCTGAACCATTTTGGTTCTGGTGTCTCGCACCTGCGATGGTATTTCTGCAACTGCGGACACGCAGGTGCGCAGGGGAAGCTGCAGGTGCTACCCCAGGCCATTATAGGAATTTCCGCACCTGCGATGGTATTTCCGCATGTGCGGGCACGTAGGTGCGAAAGGGGTACCGCAGGTGCGACCCAAGGCCACTTAATGAACTTCCGCACCTGCGATGGTATTTCCGCATGTGCGGGCACGTAGGTGCGAAAGGGGTACCGCAGGTGCGACCCAAGGCCACTTAATGAACTTCCGCACCTGCGATTGGGTTTCTGCAGGTGCGGCACCAGTGTCGCAGGTGCGAAATGTCTGGGTGGTTTATATAAAAAATCCAAGGATTTGAACTTCATAATTCCAAAATCGATTGTGAGCTCGAAACTTAGCGATTTTCAGTGCGATTTGAAGAGGAGGATCATAGGTAACGTTTTCTAACCTTAATCCCTTTATATATCATTAATCCCTATCATTTTCCTCAATATAATCAAGGAAATTTAATGAAAACCCATGGAAATGGGATAAAATCTTCCCAAGTATAAATATGAGGATTTAGCGAGATTTAGACGTCGGATTTTGTTGATTCTTGTTCGAGTGGGTTCATGAGCGAATGGGTGTCGGGGAAATATAAATTTTACACGATTTCGAGACGTGGGCCCGGGGGACTTTTTGGGCGAATTTCTTAATTTCGCGTATTAGCTTATAGATAATTAGCTATTTTGTTCCCTTGAAGTGATATTTACACCATGCAATCGATTTGAATAGATTTGGGCCACCCGGGGTCAGATACCGTGGCAAGAGCCTGGTATTGAGTTGATTAGCGCAGTCCAGGTAAGTGGCTTGCCTAACTCTGTATTGGGGACTTTCCCTTAGGAATGTTTATACTGATTTTGTTATGTGGACACCGTGTACGCGAGATGACGAGTGCGTACACGGGTCATTGTTGCTAAAATCCTATTTTTACTCCCATGAAATCGCTCATTTTCATTCATATATTACTGTTTCCTATCTTAATTGAGTAGATAGCCTAAGTGTAAGCATGCCCACCTGTTCTGACTTGATTTCCCTTTATTTTCTACTAGTCACATCATGCTTAGGTAGTTTTACTCAATTCTTACCCGTCGTTCTTCCTGGACTGTTTAGTTAAGCCATAATTGACATACTTCTGCTTTGCATATGTAAATTGGGATTACAGACCGAGATCCGGGAGCTTTCCCCCTGTACTGCATTTCATATTTAAATTGGGACTATGGACCGATATCCGGGAGTGTTCCCCCTCTACTGAAATGCATATTTAAATTGGGACTACAGACAGAGATCCGGGAGGTTTCCCCCTGTGCTGCATAGCATATTTAAATTGGGCCTATGGACTGAGATCCGGGAGCTTTTCCCGTGTAATGCATTGCACATTTACTATTGAGATATATGATGTGCTGAGCCGAGGGCTCCCTTATGTTATTAATCTTTCTGTTTTCATTAATCCTGTTTATCACGTCTTATCTATTTTTAACTGTTTTAAAAAAAATCGTATATTGGCTTGTTTTAGAAACTCAGTAAGGCCTCAACCTGACCTCGGCACTACTTGACTGGGGTTAGGCTTGGCACTTACGGAGTACCGAATGTGGAGTACTCACGCCCTTTCCTGCGCATGTTTTCCCCATGTGCAGATCCAGGTACCAGCATCCAGTAATGTGGATAAGAGTCGTCCTCCCAGCAGCCAGGAGACCGCGAGGTAATTCTGCCGCGTCCGCAGAATCCCACGAGTCCCCTTCTACTCTAGTCTAGGCATAGAAGACTTGTATATTTCTCAACTGTTTCATTGTATAGAGCTACATTTAGTACACAGCTTGTGACTATGGTGACATTCCGGTTTTTGGGAAGTAAAACTGTATATGCTGAGAAACTATATTATATCTACTTGAGATCTTTTCTGTCTTTATTTTATTGATTCTGTCATTTCTGCAAATTTTTGGCTTACCTAGTCATAGAGACTAGGTATCGTCATGATACCCTTCGGAGGGTAAATTGGGTCGTGACAAGTTGGTATCAGAGCGTCTAGGTTCATAGGAGTCACAAGCCGATTTATTATAGTCTCGCGAATCGGTGCAGAGACGTCCGTATCTATCTTTGGGAGGCTATGCAACTGTTAAGAACAATCAAATTCTTTGAAATTCCTTATCGTGCTAGTTGCTGTCATCGAATTCTCGAACTCTATTCTATTCTTGCTTGTAGATGGTTTGTACCCGTACAGGACGTACTGATGACCAGGCACCTGAGCCCCCAGTTAGAGCCACCAGAAGCAGGGGAGGGGTAGAGGATGAAAACGCGGTGCAGCCCGAGCACCGGCTAGAGCAGAGGTAGAGGAGTCCCCAACAGCTACAGTTGGAGGGGCACAGGAGGTCCCTACTGTTACTCCAGACTCCAGGAGACATTGGCCCAGTTCTTGAGTGCCTTTAGTACTCTGTCTCAGGCGGGTCTACTCCCGATAGCTCCAACTATATCCCAGACTAGAGGAGGGACACAGACTCCCGCGGCCCGTACTCCCGAGCAGAGAGTTCATATTGGGTAGGTCCCAGAGTATATTCTTATGCCCCCAGCATCTCTAGCTCAGCATGAGGTTAGGATAGCTGTTCTTGAGGCAGAGCAGCTCCCACTTGAGAGGTACAAGAAGTACCACCCACATGAGTTCAGCGGACTAGCTTCGGATGACGCCCTGGGTTTTCTTGAGGGGTGTCATCGCATTCTCCGCACTATGGGTATTGTGGAGACGAGTGGGGTTTCTTTTACTGCTTTCCAGCTGAGGGGAGAAGCTTATCAGTGGTGGCATTCTTTTGAGCTTAGTATCCCAGACGAGGAAGCTTCACTTACTTGGGCTTAGTTTTTCGAGATGTTCTTACTTGAGTTTTTCCCTCAGAGCTTCAGGGATGCTTGGTGTGCGGAGTTTGAGCAGCTACGCTAGGTGCTATGACTGTGTCAGAGTATGAGTCCGTTTTAGCGATTTGGCTCGCCATGCACCAACTTTAGTTGTCACTGTTAGAGAGAGGTTTCGACGCTTTATTGAGGGACTCCACCCCAGTAGTCGGACAAGCATGGCCAGAGAGCTGGAGACCGATATTACTTACCAGCAGGCCGTGAGTATTGCCCAGAGGATTGAGACTATGTTAGCCCGGGAAAGGGAGGAGAGGGAGGCAAAGAGGGGTTAAGGATGAACTACTCCTATATATAGGATACGTAGGTAACAAAATAGGAGGAGAACAAGATTAGGCAGGATTTTGAAAAGTCAAAGAAGCAACGAAAAAAAACGAGGCATTGAAAAAAAAAAGAGGTTTCTAATATGGCATTTGATCTATTATGGTGATTGTGTACACGTTCGTTTGACATAATTATGATCCCAAAAATAAATTGAGGTACGTGTTCGCGCGACCTTGGGCACTAAGCTTCTTCTATAAGCTTACGTGATATTGTTTCAACATCTTTTATGTGATGCACGATGGCCATGGCATCTTGTACGTAATGAAGAGAAGCTAGACCCATGAAAATTCATAACTAGTTGATAGTTGCATAGGAAGAGAGAAGATTAATATGTGCATGAATATTTTAGACCACTAAGCAAATATCAACATAGTAGACACACAACAACAAAGCTTGCATATTAAACCAATGTAAAGCTACTGTCATATGCTAATTATCATGAAACTAGAATTACAAAAGAAGCTACTAATTCTAAAGAGAAAACTTCCCTGGTTTGTCACTTTCTCCTACCTGTATAAATCAGGAATAGGTAAAAATATTACACAGGGCTTTAGGAATCAACCCTAACCAAACTTGACTTTTCCTAAGCAAAATAGCTTCCCTTGAATATTCACCTGTGTGGATCGAGCTCTAAGTTTAAGAACCAGTTCGAGCCATTTTTTTGGGAGCATAATAATCTCCACTTTTCAACTCTGTGAATATCGAATACATTAAAATGTTTTCCCCCTTTCATTTCAAGACCATGACCGTGAAATGTCGAGCTTAAGTTTGAATTATAAAATACACGTATGCGTGACATGGTAAGCGCCGATTTCCAAAATAAATCGAAGTACGCGTTCGCGCGATTTCGGCCGAATATTTTAAAATATTAAAGTATTATTAATTGTGTACACGTACGCGTGACATGATTCGTAATCCAACAAACAAAACAAATGTATTATAGGTTTCAATAACAGTGCGCCTTATGTGAAGAAGCTCTATTTTCTAATTAGAGCTCCATATTCAAATTCAGCTAAATAATTCGAAAGATCCTTTCTGTTTTTGTAGTAGAGATTGGTGATTCATCTTTTGCTGAGTAGCTTGGTTTCTAATGAATAATGTTTGTGTTTAGTTGCAACAGAAGGTTATGCGACCAAAATCAAGGTATACGTTCGAGTGACTTTAGCAAAATAATTTTAATATTAATTACGTATACGCACGCGTGACACGATTTTTAGCGCACTAAATAAAATGAATACGCGTCTGCGTGACTCGTTTCAAGATAATTCCATAATCACGAATAATCGAATAGTTAGAAGCGGTAAAGGTAAAATACACATAGGTTCTAAAATATGTAATTAAACAAGTCAATTAAGCCAGGTATGATTAAAGCGACTGTGCTAAAACCACGAAATCCGGGAATACCTAACACCTTCTCCCAGGTTAACATAATTCCTTACCCGATCTTCTGGTTTCGCAGACTTTAGAACAGAGTCAAATTTCCTCGATTTGGGATTTAAACCGGTGACTTGGGACGCCATATAATTATCCCAAGTGGCGACTCTAAATAGATAAATAATCCCATTTTGATTATGTCACTTAAATTGGAAAAACTCCCTTATCCCACCCTTTCGGGAAAAAGAAGGTGTGACACGGGGCCTTAAAAGGTTTAAAGGAAAATATCGCGTTTTTGATCTCACTATCCACTAATAGGGCATCTAAAGGGCTCAGGTTAGTGATGTTGCTGCTTGTATTAGAGATATTCACGTTAGATAGGTGAGAGCACTTAAGGGAAGTGGTAAAGATTTTGGAGAAGTAATTAGATATATGGTTAGTGAGAATAGAATGGTCGTTTATCCAATTGCCTTCCTCATCTTTGAAGTATATTATCCTATTTTTTCTTCTCCTAATGGAGACAGATATGAAAAAATTTTATATTCGCATCACCCTCGTTTAATCACATGATCCTAGACCTTAGTTTCCAATAATCTTCCTCTATTTTTAATAGATCATTGTAGTTTCGATTTAGGGTTCTCTCAAGATTTTTTAGAAATAAACTAGTGGCGTGCTTTTTTGAATTTTGAATAACATTTAATCTAGCTAAGAGCCTCCTTTTTTTTCTTATAATGTCTCCAAACGTTTTGATTTTCCATTGCTTCACACAGTTTCTAAAGGAATTACTAGATTTAATATAGTCCTTATCTGACCAATTATCCTTTACAAGATTATGAAAGTCAGGATGCTTGCACCAGAAAGTCTCGAGTCTAAAGAGTTTGTTATGATTACTTCTAGTCCTAGGAATTAAATTAATTAAAAGGGGGTTATGGACTGAATGAGTTTTAGGCAAATGTGTGACCGAGAAATTTGGGAAGGTATCACACCATTCCTGATTTCCTAAAGCCTTGTCAAGCCTTTCCATTATCAAGCACCTATTTTTATGTCTATGGTTGGACCAAATGAATCTACAACCCTTGTACCCTAGGTCCATAAGGTTACAATTATCTAATTTGTTATGCAAAAACTGTACTTTATTTTTATTTATTGTTCTACCCCCTATTTTTTCATGAGAACCTAGTATATCATCAAAATCACCTGCAACTAACCACGGACCATCATAATTATTAGCAATATGTTCAAGATTATTCCATAAGGAATTTCTAGACTGATAATTGGTACTTGGATAAATAGATGTAAAAAGCTAGGATTTTTGAATTGGTAGTACCTTAATGGAAGAATGAATTTCTTGGTTCCTACGTGTGAAGTTTTGGACAGTTACCACATCAGTCTTGTACATCACCACCATGCCCCCTGACCGATCTTCAGCTGGAACCTCAATGAGTTCACTAAAACCAAAATCTTCTAGCCAATTTTCATGGTTGATCAACCTAGCTTCCAGCAAAGCAACCATGCAAGGATGGTGAGTATCAGTTCCCTGAAGTTCTTAGGAAATTTATCATTGTTACCCCCTCTGATGTTCCAAATTATAATATTAGTTGGATAATTCATTGGACGATTTTGTGGTTGGTCACTGCCTCTCCATTCTCCCTCACCCCTCCTGGGAAGATTGGGTTTCTCCTCAATGAAGGTACCAGTATCATGGCCCTATTCCCCACAATTGGATCCTGGGGAGGCCTTATAACCATTCAGAATCTGTATAGACCTAGATGACAACTGATTACATGCCTCTTCTCCTACATCTCCCGGAATAAGAATACCTTTACCCCGTCTAGGTTTGAGAATTTGAGGACTTGTTCTAAGGCTAGATTTATGGTCTCCTCCTCCATTTCTGCCTCTGTGTGGTCTTGTTCTGGTATTGCATGTGAGTATTGGGGGGGGGGGCTGCATGTGGGATCTCCTAGTTCACCGCTTGGCCTTGAGGTTGGTTGTTGTCTTCCCAGAGCATAAAGATTGGGTTCAGCTGAGTCAGCATCTCAGATGGAAAGAAGGGAAGGTCTGGAAGGATATTTTGTGGTTGGAAGGTGTTGAAGTGTGGGGGCAAGTTCCATTGTTGAACCATTGTCTGGACAAGATTTGGGTTCATTGAGGGAGCCAGACGTTGTAGAATGTTGTTGAGTCACATTTGGTTTAGATAGTTGCTCATGGCTAGACCCATCCCCTTCGATACTAGTTGAGCTAGGAATTGAGTGTTTTGGAGAATCGTAACTGTCTCATGTCCATTCACTTGAATGTTGAAGGATATCGCATGTCCCATTAATCCCAGTTCCATCCAGGATAGTGGGTGATAATCGTGGGCTTGTGGGGGTTTGGACATAAATCACTTGAGGTTGAGGTGGCGCATTGTGGATATTCTCCATTGTTTGGTTGGTAAGTTGTATGAGTATGGAGATTCATCTGTCTCCTCCTTAGTGCAGATGAGATTCTGGGCATTTTGATCTTGGTCTTTGGTATTTAATGAGCTTCCAACAGGCGTGGAGGGGGGGGGGGGGTAGGGAAAGGAGATAGAGGNTAGGGAGAATTTGGAGGGTTTTTGGATCTTTGTCGTGTTTAGGGTGTGTTGCCATTTGTAGATCAGTTAGGAGGGATATGGCCAAATGGCATGCATGCTTTTGTTGCTCAGATTGTGAAATCTTAGAGGTTGGATTGTTACTTGTAGAGTTGGTTTTGTTAGGATTTTTTAATTGATTATTATTTTGATGAGTAGGATTATGGGTCTCATTTAGATTACTAATAGCCTCGTTAGTATGTATTTGCATGCTACAGTGGTGGATTGCGGATTTGTCTCGTATGCAAAAGTCTTGCATATCCACGTCAGGTCTATTGTCCTCCACGTGGAAATTATCTTGAGTGGAATTATTGTTTTTTATTTATTTTTGTTAATATCCAAAACCATGTGTTCCTCTTACAGGATAGAGAAGTGGTTTTGGGTGATAGTAGTGGTTTTACTAGTATTCGTTTTTTCAGCAAAGTTTTTTGCATCCTTGACCTTGTATTGAAGAGTTTTTGTGTCGATATACTTTCCAGTGTTTGCATTGTAAAGATTTATAGAGATACCTGACATTGGATTTGTTTGATTAGGTAGTAGAGCTGATTCCTTTTTTGTTTTCTTCGAATTTCTTTCTGTTCTTGCCAAAGTTGACCGTTTTCCATTTCTTTTTTGAGACTCCATTGTTTGTTTAGACTTGGGAGGGTTATTGGTTGAATGATCTGCACTGACTTCTTGTACATGCATGCAAGTGATGGTTGGATGACCCAGACGACCTCATTTAAGGCATAGTAGATTACCACCCTCATAATGTATAACTTGTTTATGAGCCCCTATGAAGATGAAATGGGGAACTGGAATGTCCAAGGGAATTTCAACACAATGTCTTGCATATCTACCTCTTATTGTGGTAGATGTGCAAGCATCAATTTTCAGTAATCGACCAATGGAATTTCCAATTTTTTGTAATAGTTTTCCACCGTAGAATTCCGTCGGTAATTGTGGCAACCTAACCCAGATGGAAGAGGAGGTTAGTTTTCTTTAGTTGCCACAAAATTTGGTTTACATTTTATAATGGAAAGATTGTGTCCGTTGATGAACCAAGGCCTTGGTGGAGCGCCTTTTCTAGATTTTCTCTTTTTTTTTTTTAATTTGATAATGTAGTAGTCCTCCCCTAGATCAATAAGGGAGAAGGGTTCGGATGGTTTTCTATAGGTCTTAAATTATTTTTTTGAGGTATTGATGCATCATTATTTTCCCTAGTAATTTGATAATAATAGAAAATTGCCAAGGTTCATAGATCCTTAGCTTATCTTCTTCCGTGAGGGATATCATTTTAATACCTTGACTGGGGGAGTGCAATAGTCCAGACATAGTTGCCATTGTGTCTTGAAAATCGGTTTGTTAGGTCCATATTGAATGCACTTGTCGATTGGCTGAACATTAAGTTTTTCGATGAAATTACTGCATCTTTGTATGATGAGATTTGTTGTCTGTCTATCTGTTCTTGGTTTGGAGGGGTTTGTTCTTGTCCATCGCGTGGTTTTGGGGGAATTTTGGAGTAGTGTTCATGAGGTTCAGATTTGCAGGGATGAGTTTCCTTCATGAGTTTTTCAATGTATCTGATTTTTAATTAGTGCATAAATTGGAAATATAAATTGTCACGACCCAAATTTCCCTCCGTTGGGTATTGTGATGACACCTAGTCTTAAGGACTATGTAAGCCTAATATTCAGGAATAACAACAATAATAAATAGAATCTAATACCTTTCTGAAATAAATAAATCTTTACACATTTTATATTCCCAAACCCCGGAAGTACAAGTCATAAGCTTTTAAGAATTTACACTAAACTCCTAAAAATACCACTGTTCAGAAATAAGTGCAATAGCGCAAACGAAGATAACATGGTGACTCCGAAACCGCGAACGCTGAAGCGGTTTTACCTTGAGTATCCACAACAGAAACGTCACTACTATCAATCACTTGGCCGGCTATGCGAAAAACTGGAATCTGCAAAAAAATGTGCAGAAGAGTAGTATGAGCACACCACAGCGGTGCCTAGTAAGTATCAAGACTAACCTCGGTGAAGTAGGGACGAGGACTAATCCGGCATGTAAATATCCAACACGAGCATGTAATGACTCGACAACTTCAGCCATTCCTACATCAAATTCATAGTCTTCTCAACGAGGTTCCGAACCTCGAAAAAATCATCATTTACGGGTTCCAATAACCCTAACACTTGGCAACTTGCACCCTCATTCGAGTACTAACTGCACGGACGAATCACGTGCTAGTTGCGTCATTCTCACCCATACGGTAAGCACAACAAGAGTATCTATATTTGACAACAACAAGGAGTCCTGAATCCATTAATAGTATTTAACTACGTGTATGCTTGTGCAGATGTCCTAACATGATTTCAACAACCAATAGACGTAAGGAAAACAAAAGAGGCAATACGTTCATTTTCATCTCATAAATTTCCACACGAATGAACTCACACAGTAAGTGTTCCAGTACACAATATCAACAACAAAGAATTCCCCCAAGCCAACACAACTATCACAAACAATCCCTTCCATAGCCCACCTTGTCACGCCACGTGTGCAATATCAAAGTATATGCTCGCCTTGTTTCGCCACATGTGCATAAACATGTTCCCACCTTGTCACACCACATGCGCAAAACTCAATCTCATATCTAGCCTTATCATGCCGCATGTGCAATATCAGTAATAAACACGGCACGGCAGAAACCTCGTGCAAATCCCCATATCAATAACCGCACGGCAGAAACCTCGTGCAAATCCCCATATCAACAACCGCACGGCAGAAACCTCGTGCATCACCACAACCAATACAACAACAACAACACGACAACAGTTCAGAATACAATTAATACATCCATTCAATAACCTTAGATCACAAGATAGGCAAAACTAGTTCACGAGAAATAAACATAATAAGGAGAGCTAGGCATATTAAGAAATCACTCAACAATGAAGGAAAATAACATGTAACAGCCGCACCAATTTACACGGGTGAACAATAAGAAATCAACACAAATCCGATAACTTCATATAAGGGCAAGTCATGAAGGTATAGAATATCTAAACTTCTTTTAAGATTGAGAAGTTACGAGAATATTCAACAATTTCCACTTAAGGACAAGCAGCAGAGAATAATCATAAATCCATTTAACACCCAAAACAATTATAGGTTGATATGAAGATAATTGCAAACTTGAGATAAACAGTTAAGAAGACATAGCATGACAGTAAAGGAATAAAAATCTTCAAATAAGTCGATTAGGAGTAAAACTGAAAATAAGAACTTTCACATTTAAGCAATTAAGGATGACACTATAAATTAGGAAATTCAATCATTCTAGGGACAATTCAAACTCGGAGAATATAAGGATCTAAGATTCCTAAAGGGTCAACTTTCCACAAATAAGTCCGAGCATGCGCTCGTCACCTCACCTACACGGACTACAATCAACATAGAAGACTCAAATCCTAAAGGGTAATTCCCTCACACAAGGTTAGACAAGATACTTACCTCAAGCACTCAAAACAAACTTGAAATCACGTTCTTGCCACAGGTATCCGACTCCCAATGGCCCAAATCTACTCAAATCAATAGTATCTTGCAAATAATACTACAAGCAACTAGTTTAACAAATAAATTCGAAGATAAAACGCAAAATTAGGAAAGTTTTCCAAAAAGTTTCCCGGACCCACTTCTCGGAATCGGGAAAAAAATTATATTTTACGGACACCCATTCACTCACGAGTCTAAACATATGAAAATCTCTCAAATAGGAGGTCAAAAACCCAATCAAAACTCAATAATCTGGTCTATGAACTTTATCCCATTTTCTACCCAAAATTTTCAAAATTAAAGGTTGGATTTAAGATTGGAAACATGGATATTGGTCTATAATGGATAGAAATCACTTACCCAAATTACCCAGGTGCAAAATCCTCAAAAAATTGCCTCTCCCGAGCTCCTCAATTCGAAAATGGTGAAAATAACATAAACCCTCGGTTCTGCCCCTTTTCTACCCAGAAATTCCGCACCTGCGACCCTGGGACTGCACCTCCAGAACTATCATCGCAGGTGCGAAAACCCACTAAAAATTCTAGGGTCGTACCTTCGGTCAAACGGCCTCACCTGCGAGGATTGGGGGTTTGGGCTAATTCCGCACATGCGAACTCCTCGTCGCACCTACGTGTCCGCACCTGCAGAAGGTCCATCGCAGGTGCGAGACACAAGAACCAGCAATGGTTTAGCTGTCTCCCAAGTTCTAAAAACATCCGATGAGCATCCTAAACGTACCCGAGCCCCCCCTCCCCACCGAACCCCGTCCAACCACACACACACGTCATATAACCTAACACAGACTCGCTCGAGGTTTTAAACCACATAAAACAACACTAACACGATGAATTAAACTAAAAATCCATGACAATTCTTCAACCTTCTATAAACAGTATGTTTTGCATTTAAGGTCCGAATCACGTCAAACTAAGTTCGTTTCTTACGAAATTTCACAAATAACAAATATAAATCATATCGAACATGTACCGAACTTCGGAATCATAATACGACTCGATATCACAGGTTTCGCCCTGAAGGCCTCCGTTAATCTCACCTCAATGTGCGTGCACAGCCCGAGCGCGTAGCCGAGAAGCTTTTATGTGGAAATGTTTTGAACTGTTGAATTTATGATAATTAATAGAATAAATTTGAGTTTGGTCAACATTTTTGGTAAACAGACCCGGACACGTGATTTGATTGTCCCGGAGGGTCCGTAGGAAAATATGGGACTTGGGCGTATGCCCGAAATCGAATTCCGAGGTCCCAAGACCAAGAAATGAATTTTTAAAGGAAATTGTTTTCTTAAAATAAGAAAGACTTTTGGAAATGAACTTTGATGTAAAATCTGCGTTACCAGACCCGTATTATGGTTTTGGAGTCCGGAACAGGTTTAATATATGTTATGTGAGTTATCTATGAAATTTGGTGTAAAACGAACTTGAAATGACGTGGTTCGGATCGAAATTGGAATATTTGAGCTTTATGAAGTTTTAAGAAAATTCTATGAGTTTTGAGGTTTAATTCCTTGTTTTGATTGTATTTTAGTGGTTTAATTAGTCGAAGAAGTTCGTAGGATGATTTTGGAAGTCGTGTGTATATTTGGTGTCATTCCGAGTTGTATAGGTCAGTTCGGCACGTTGTTAGCGAATTCTAGAAAACTTAAAGTTCCTAAGTTTGGTTCTTGGGGTTTGGGGGTATGATTATGATTTGGGACTCATTAGTATATTTGGACTAGGGTCGGGTGGGCCCAGGTGCCTTTCGGGCACTTAACGGGGCTAAAACTAGCAAAAATAGCTGTTGGTGCACCTGTTCTGGTGTGATCTCAGGTGAGGTTGCCCAGTCGTAGGTGCGGGACCGCTCCTGCGGTCCCCAGCATCGCAGGTGCGATCACCCCATGGCCTGGCCAATTACCTCGGGTGCAGAAAATATTCCGCAGGTGCGATCTCCACTCCACAGACGTGGTCCCAGGCTCCCCAACCCATTTCCGCAGGCGCGAGATTTTTTTCTCGCAGGTGCGGGACCGCTCCGGCTGTCCCCGAGCCGCAAGTGCGGGATTACTGTGCAGGCAGTGTGTTTTATATACGGGTTTTAAACCCATTTTTCTCATTTCTTTCTTCTTCCTTGAGTGATTTTCCTCCATTGTTAAGGGACAACGACCTGGTCTTCTAAGGTAAGTGAACTCTACTTAAAAATTAGCTTCATGCATGGATTCTAGCTTAATTAACTACATAAATTAGTGCAAAAATCAAGAATTTGGGTAGTAACCTAGAACTTGTAATCATTTGAGAATTTTCTGTGAATTGGCCATGAAATCAAGTAAGAATCGTATATGAATGATACTTAGGCTTGGGTGAGGGTTCCGTTCGAGAATTATTGGAATCCGAGCGAGCGGACCCGGGGTCGAATTTTGGTATTTTTGGAAGAATGCTAGAAAATTGATAATTAGGCTATGGGATCGATTTATTGGGTCATTATTTATATGCTTAAGTTAATTATTTCTAGATATTGTTGTTCCGGAGTTGAATTCAAAAGGAAAGGCGGTGAGGAAGAGAGTAAAGGCACGAAGGGTGATTCCGTGCCATATTTTATATTGTTATGAACGAGGCGACATTCCGTGCCATATTTTATATTGTTATGCACGAGGGGACATTTCGTGCCATATGTTATATTGTTATGCACGAGGGGACATTCCGTGCCATATGTTATATCTTTATGCACGAGGGGACATTCCGTGTCATATTTTATATTGTTATGCATGAGGGGACATTCTGTGCCGTGATTGTTATGTTTTATGCAGGAGGGGACATTTCGTGCCATGTTTATGTTGTTTATGCACGAGGGGACATTCCGTGCCATATTTTATATTATTATGCACGAGGGGACATGTCGTGCCGTTTCTTTTCACTGTTTAACTTGTGTTGTCAATTCCCGTTATTATTTTCAGATATTTTAGACTGTTGTTTTCGTTTCCGTCATTTCAGTATTTTCTATCTCCTACCCCCAGCATGTTCTTCCCCGTAACTGTATTCTTTTTTAGTTTCTACTATACTATTGAATTGCACAGGTACATTTTGTTGTCGTGTCCTAACCTCGTCACTACTTCGCCGGGGTTAGGCTCGGCACTTACTCAGTACATGGGGTCGGTTGTACTAATGCTACACTGCACATCTTATTGTTGTGCAGATCCCGCACTCGGACCCAGTGGAAAGCGTTGAGGGAGTCTCCTGCAGTTCACCTTAGAGGCTTCAAGGTATACCCGCTGGCGTTCGGGGGCCTTGGCGTCTCTCCTATCCCTAGTTCTTCATTTCTGTCTTGTTTTTCCTCTAGTTTTCAGAGACAGTCATGTATTTCCTTTCAGACTTTGTATCTAGCACTCCTATAGACAGTTCATGAGTTTGTGACTCCAGGTTTTGGGAAATTATTGGACGTTGTATTGTGTTGTGTTTACTTAGCTTTGAAACTTTATCTATTTCCGCTGTTAAATTGTGAACTCTTTTTAGCTTATTCTGTTAATTCGGTGTTATCATGTTAGTTTAATTGTACACGTTGGCTTGTCTAGCGGGTTCAACGTTAGACGCCATCACAACCCGAAGGTGGGATTTCGGGGTGTGACAAGTTGGTATCAGATCTCTAGCTTGCTTAGGTCTCACAACTCACGAACAACTTGGTAGAGTCTGAGGGATCGGTACGGAGACGTCTGTATTTCTCCCCAGAGGCTGCAAAGTTAGGATAAACCCACGTTTCTTTTCATCTTTGTCATGCGTTATGAATTCTGAGTACTGATTGAGTTTCTATTCTATTCTCTCGCAGATGGCGAGGGTGCGTGCTTCCCTTGGTTCCGTTCAGCAGCTCACACTCCTGCAACAGCTCCTACAAGGGGTCAAGGTCGAGGTCGAGGTCGTGCTAGAGGCCGAGGCCGGGGCCCGGCTCAGCCTAGAGAAGCAGCCCCAGTGGAGGACCCTCAGGTCGAGTCTGACGAAGAGCCCCAGTTCCGGCAGTCCCAGTTGGACCTGATCAGGTCCCAGAGGGGTTCATAGCTATCCCAGTGCTTTAAAACGCTCTTGTCCGTCTAGTCAGACTCATGGAGAGCGCAACACAGGAGGGTCTTCTTCCTACTGCACCAGCCGTCTCTCAGGCTGGGGTAGGTACCCAGACTCCTGCCACCCACACGCCAGAGCAGCTAGCTCCACAGTTTCAGACTCCAGCACCTCAGCCGGCCGGAGTAGCTCAGCCGGGTATTGTAGCGCCGGTAGTAGAGAGAGCAGCTATGTCAGCGGATGCTTTGTGGAGACTGGACAGGTTCACTAAGTTATTCAATGCTACTTTTACTGGTTCACTATCAGAGGATGCCCAGGATTATTTGGACAGCTGCCATGAGGTTCTTCGGAACATGGGCATAGTGGAGTCCAACGGAGTTGACTTCGCTACTTTTCGGTTATCTGGCGCAACCAAGAGATGGTGGAGAGACTATTGCTTAGCCAGACCAGCTAGATCTGCACCCTTGACTTGGACTCAGTTCTCAGAGGTATTTTTGGAATAGTTCCTTCCCATTACTCAGAGAGAGGACCTTCGGAGGTAGCTTGAGCGTCTCCAGCAGGGATCTATGACAGTCACTCAGTACGAGACCAGGTCCATCACTCTAGACCGACATGCTCTTATGATACTTCCCACGGATTAGGAGAGGGTTCGGAGATTTATTGAGGGATTGGCCGAGCCTATCAGACTTCAGATGGCTAGAGAGTTAGGTACTGATATTTCGTTCCAGGATCCGGCCAATGTGGCCAGGAGGATTGAGATGATTATGTCACAGGGTGGTGGTCTGGGGGCTGACAAGAGACCCCATCATTCCAGTCGTTTCAGTGGAGCCTCATCTGGGGGCAGGGATTCTTCAGGCAGAGTTCATCTTCCCAGAGCCTATCAGTCGACACTTCAGGTAGCTCACAGTGCACCACCAGCACCTATCAGTACACCGCCGCTTCAGAGTTTCCAGGGTGGTTATCAGGGTCGTCAGGGACAGTTCCAGAGTCCCCAGCCATATCAGCAGATGCCGTGTTATTCTTGCGGTGGATTGGAGTATATATCTAGGTTTTGCCCCCGAGGTCCTGGTGGGTTTCAGTATCAAGGTTCTCGTGCCATGGTTCCCGCATCAGGCGCACCCTCATCCTTTCACTTAGCTAGGGGTGGCGGTCGGGGTTCCAGAGGTAGAGGTCAGACTCAAAGAGGTGGAGGACATGCCATGAGGAGTAGAGGTCAGGCCGCAGTAGGTCGACCAAGAGATGATCAGATTGGAGGGGCTCAACCCTCGTGCTATGCTTTTCCTGCCAGGCCTGATGTCGAGGCTTCGGATGCAGTTATTACAGGTACAGTTTCAATTTGCAGCCGAGAGGCTTCGGTGTTATTTGATCCGGGTTCTACATTCTCCTATGTGTCTTCATATTTTTCCCCTTATTTGAGTATGCCCCGTGATTCCTTGAGTACTGTTGTGCATGTTTCTACACCGGTGGGTGATTCTATAGTGGTAGATCAAGTCTACCGTGCTTGCTTAGCAGTCATTGGTGGTCTGGAGACTCAGGTTGATCTTTTGCTTATTGATATGGTTGACTTAGATGTTATATTGGGGATGGATTGGTTATCTCCCTATTATGCTATTCTGGACTGTCATGCCAAGATAGTGACCTTGGCTTTGCTAGGGGTGCCTCGTTTGGAGTGGAAGGTAACTCCTAGTCATTCTTCTAGTAGAGTTATTTCTTATATGAAGGCTCCGCGCATGGTCTGGAAGGGTTATTTGGTCTATCTGGCCTATGTTCGTGATTCTAGCACCGAGGTTCCTTCCCTGGAGTCGGTGCCCGTGGTTCGTGAGTTTCCAAAGATTTTCCCTGCTGACCTGCTGGGTATAGCACCCGACAGGGATATTGATTTTTTTATTGAGTTAGCTCAGGGAACCCTGCCTATTTCTACTCCGCCGAATCGTATGGCCCTGCCAGAGTTGAAGGAGTTGAAAGATCAGTTGCAGGATTTGTTGCATAAAGGCTTCATTAGGCCTAGTGTCTCTCCTTGGGGTGCTCCAGTATTGTTTGTCAAGAAGAAATATGGCTCGATGAGGATGTGTATTGACTACCAGCAGTTGAATCGGGTTACTATTAAGAACAAGTATCCTTTGCCAAGGATTGATGATTTATTCGACCAGCTTCAGGCTGCTTCATTGTTTTCCAAGATTGACTTGAGATATGGTTACCATCAACTGAGGATTAGGGCGTCTGATGTCCCTAAGACAGCTTTCGCACTCGTTGTGGGCATTATGAGTTCTTGGTGATGTCATTTGGGTTGACGAATGCCCCCGCTGCTTTCATGGAGTTGATGCACCGAGTGTTCATGCCTTATTTAGACTCATTTGTGATTGTCTTCATTGATGATATATTGATATACTCTCGCAGCCGAGAGGAGCATGAGTAGCAACCTTAGAGTCGTCCTCCAGACGCTAAGGGATAGTCAGTTGTATGCCAAATTCTCCAAGTGTGAGTTTTTGTTGAGTTCAGTTGCATTTCTAGGCCATGTGGTATCGTCCGAGGGTGTTCAGGTGGATCCCAAGAAGATTTCAGCAGTCAGAGATTGGCCTAGACCCACCTCAGCTACAGAGATCCGGAGTTTCTTGGGCTTAGCAGGTTATTATCTCCGGTTTGTAGAGGGCTTTTCATCCATTACAGCCCCGATGACCAGGTTGGCTTATAAGAGTGCCCAATTTAGGTGGTTTGATGAGTGCGAGGCGAGATTTCAAAAGCTCAAGACAGCCTTGACCACGGCACTAGTGTTGGGGTTGGTGAAGTGGTGATGTAGGATGGCAAGGTTATAGCCTATGCTTCTCGTCAGTTGAAGGTTCATGAGAAGATCTATCCAGTTCATGACTTGGAGTTAGCCGCTATTGTGCATGCATTGAAGATTTGGCGGCATTACTTGTATGGTGTTCCATGTGAGGTGTTCACGGATCATAATAGCTTACAGTATTTGTTTAAATAGAAGGAGTTGGACATGAAACAGAGGAGATGGCTAGAGTTGCTGAAGGATTATGATATTACCATTCTTTATCATCTAGGGAAGGCCAATGTGGTAGCCGATGCCTTGAGCCAGAAGTCAGCTAGTATGGGGTACTCTTTCCTATTTATCAGCCGGAGAGCGACCTCTTGCTTTGGATGTTCAGGCGTTAGCCAACCGATTTGTGAGATTGGAGGTTTCTTAGACTGGTAGTGTTCTGGCCCATACCATGACCCGTTCTTTTTTGTATGGCCGTATTCAGGCCAAGCAATATGATGATCTCCATTTATGTGTTCTTAGAGATAGAGTCAGGCACGGAGATGCCAAGCAGGTTACGGTTGATGCTGAGGGAGTATTGAGGATGCATGGTCATATCTGTGTACCCGATTTCGATGGCATTCGTGAGTTGATACTATAGGAGGCCCATAGTTCCAGGTATTCTATCTTCCGGGCGCCGCAAAGATGCACCAGGACTTGCGGCAACATTATTGGTGGAGTAGAATGAAGAAGGATATTGTTGCTTATGTAGCTCGGTGCTTGAATTGTCAACAGGTTAAGTACGAGCACCAGAGACCCGGTGGTTTGATGCAGCAGATTCAGCTTCCCGATTGGAAGTGGTAGCGTATCACCATGGACTTAGTAGTTGGAATCTCATGGGCTCAGAAGATGTTGATGCAGTATGGTCATTGTGGATAGGCTGACCAAGTCAACGCACTTCATTCCAGTATCGGTTTCGTATTCAGCAAAGAAGTTGACAACGCACTACATGGTGAGCCATTATATATATCCATTATATAAGACCGAGGTACTCAGTTTACCTCCCATTTCTGGAGAGTATTTCAGCGAGAGGTGGGCACCCAGATTTATTTGAGCACCGCATTTCATCCCTAGACGAACGGGAAGTCCGAGCGTACTATTCATATTTTGGAGGATATGTTGCGAGCTTGTGTTATTGACTTTGGTGGTTCATTGGACCAGTTCTTTCCTTTAGCTGAGTTTGACTACAACAACAGCTATCAGTCGAGCATTCAGATGGCTCTGTATGAGGCGTTGTATGGCAGGCGGTGTCGGTCTCCAGTGGGGTGGTTTGAGCCGGGTGAGGCTAGATTGTTGGGTTATGAGTTAGTCTAGGATGCCTTGGACAAGGTGAAGATCATTCAGGATAGACTTCGTACAACTCAGTCTAGGAATAAGAGTTATGCGGATCGCAGAGTTCGAGATTTGGCATTTATGATAGGCGACCGGGTATTTCTTTGGGTGTCACCCATGAAGGGCGTGATGAGATTCGGAAAGAAGGGAAAGTTGAGCCATATGTACATTGGTCCATTTGAGATTCTGGACAAGGTAGGAGAGGTGGCCTACAGACTTTCTTTGCCACCTAGTTTGTCAGCCTTGCATCTAGTATTTCACGTGTCTATGCTCCGGAGGTATATTGCGGACCTGTCTCATATACTTGACTTCAGTGGTGTTCAGTTGGACAAGGATCTGTCTTATGAGGAGGAGCCGGTAGCCATATTAGATCGGCAGGTGCGACAGTTGAGATCGAAGAGTTATCCTTCGGTTCGTGTTTAGTGGAGAGGTCAGCCTGTTTAGGCAGCTACTTGGGAGTCCGAGCCTGATATACGGAGACGTTATCCCCACCTTTTCCCTGATTCAGGTACTTTTCTATGTCCGTTCGAGGACGAACAGTTGTTTTAGAGGTGGAGATTGTGATGACCCAAAAAGTCATCTTGTGTAATTTAGCAGAAACTGTGTTCCGAGGCCTTCAAAGCCTCTGTTAATCTCACCTCGATGTGCGTGCATAGCCCGAGCGCGTAGCTGGGAAGCTTTTATGTGGAAATGTGTTGAACTATTGAATTTATTATTATTAATGGAATAAAGTTGACTTTGGTCAACATTTTTGGTAAATGGACCCGAACCCGTGATTTGACAGTCCCAGAGGGTTCGTAGGAAAATATGGGACTTGGGCGTATGCCCCGAATCGAATTTCGAGGTCCCAAGCCCGAGAAATGAATTTTTAGAGGAAATGTTTTTCTGAAAATAAGAAAGATTTTTGGAAATGAAATTTGAGGTGAAATCTGCGTTACCAGGCCCGTATTATGGTTCCGGAGCCCCGAACAGGTTCAATATATGTTATGTGAGTTATCTGTGAAATTTGGTGTAAAACGGACTTGAAATGACGTGGTTCGGATCGAAATTGGAATATTTGAGCTTTATGAAGTTTTAATAAAATTCTATGAGTTTTGAGGTTTAATTTCTTGTTTTGATGTTATCTTAGTGGTTTAATTAGTCGAATAAGTTCGTAGGATGATTTTGGAAATCGTGTGTATATTTGGTGTCATTCCGAGTTGTATAGGTCAGTACGACACGTTGTTAGTGAAGTCTAGAAAACTTAAAGTTCCTAAGTTTGGTTCTTAGGGTTTGGGGGTATGATTTTGAGTTTTAGCGTAGTTTTGGGTGTTCCAAATGCTCGAGCGACTCCGTGTTATGATTTGGGAATCGTTGGTATATTTGGACTAGTGCTCGGGTGGGCCCAGGTGCCTTCCGGGCACTTAATGTGGCTAAAAACCAGCAAACATAGCTGATGGTGCATCTGTTCTGGTGTGACCGCAAGTGCGGTTGCCCAGTCGCAGGTGCGGGACCGCTCCTGCGGTCCCTAGCATCGCAGGTGCTATCACCCCATGGCCTGGCCAATTACCGCGGGTGCAGAAAATACTCCGCAAGTGCGGTCTCCACTCCACAGGCGCGGAACCAGGCCCCTCAGCCCATTTCCGCATGCGCGAGATTTTTTCTCGCAGGTGTGGGGCCGCTCCTGCGATCCCCGAGCCGTAGGTGCGGAATCACTGTGCAGGCAGTGTGTTTTATATACGGGTTTTAAACCAATTTTTCTCATTTCTTTCTTCTTCCTTGGGCGATTTTCCTCCATTGTTAAGGGTCAACGACCTGGTCTTCTAAGGTAAGTGAACTCTACTTAAAAATTAGCTTCATGCATGGATTCTAGCTTAATTTACTACATAAATTAGTGCAAAAATCAAGATTTTGGGTAGTAACCTAGAACTTGTAATCATTTGAGAATTTTCTGTGAATTGGCCATGAAATCAAGTAAGAATCGTATATTAATGATCCTTAGGCTTTGGGTGATTGTTTCCTTCGAGAATTATTGGAATCCGAGCGAGCGGGCCCGGGGTCGAATTTTGGTATTTTCTGAAGAATGATGGGCAATGCATAATTAGGCTATAGGATTGATTTATTGAGTCATTATTGATATACTTAAGTTAATTATATATTAGATATTGTTGTTTCGGAGTTGAATTCAAAAGAAAAGACGGTGTTAGAGGCTTGATTGCTATTTTTGGACCCAATGTAAGTGTCTTGCCTAACTTTGGTGAGGGAATATGTATTGTATGCTATGTGTTAAGTGTTTATCATGTTCAATGCATAGGTGAGGTGACGAGTACCTATGCATATTGTGTCAAGCATGCTCGTTAGTCTATTTTCGATAAAAACCTTATATTTACTTCCATGTTCGTTATAATATGCAATTGTCTCTACTTGGAAGTTGATTAATGTTGAAAACTCTTGTTGATGAACTCATGATGTATTGGTTTGATTGAGAACCCAATTTTAAAGGATATATTTGAAATGATTGTTTATAGCTGAGACCCTTGCCGGGCAATCGTTACGATATTGACTTATACTTTTCCCTTGCCGGGTGATTTTGAATTGTATTTCCACTATGTTGTATTCCTTGCCATTGATCTTGTCATTGTTTTGGTGAGGAAGAGTGTAAAAGCACGAAGGGTGATGTCGTGCCATGATTTACATTGATTACTTCATAATTTGCATAGTGAGGAAGAAAGTAAAGGCACGAAGGGTGATTCCATGCCATATTTTATATTGTTATGCACGAGGAGACATTCCGTGCCATATTTTATATTGTTATGCACGATGGGACATTCCGTGCCATATGTTATATTGTTATGCTTGAGGAGACATTCCGTGCCATATGTTATATTGTTATGCACGAGGGGATATTCTGTACCATATTTTATATTGTTATGCACGAGGGGACATTTCGTGCCGTGAATGTGATGTTTTATGCACGAGGGGACATTCCGTGCCATATTTTATATTATAATGCACGAGGGGATATGTCGTGCCGTTTCTTTCCACTGTTTAATTTGTGTTGTCAATTCCCGTTATTATTTTCGGATATTTTAGACTGTTTTTTTTCGTTTCCGTCATTTCACTATTTGCTATCTCTTATACCCAGCATGTTCTTCCCCGTAATTGTATTGCTGTTTAGTTTCTACTATACTATTGAACTACACAGGTACATTTTGTTGTCGTGTCCTAGCCTCGTCACTACTTCGTCGGGGTTAGGCTCGACACTTACTCAGTACATGGGGTCGGTTGTATTGATGCTACACTGCACATCTTATTGTGGTGCAGATCCCGCACTCGGACCCAGTGGACAGCATTGAGGGAGTCTCATGCAGTTCACCTTAGAGGCTTCAAGGTATACCCGCTGGCGTTTGGGGGACTTGGCGTCTCTCCTATCCCTAATTCTTCATTTTTGTCTTGTTTTTCCTCTAGTTTTCAAAGACAGTCATGTATTTCCTTTCAGACTTTGTATTTAGCACTCCTATAGACAGTTCGTGAGTTTGTGACTCCAGGTTTTGGGAAATTATTGCGACGTTGTATTGTGTTGTCTTTACTTAGCTTTGAAACTTTATCTATTTCCGCTATTAAGTTGTGAACTATTTTTAGCTTATTCTGTTAATTCGGTGTTATCATGTTAGTTTAATTATACATGTTGGCTTGTCTAGCGGGTTCAACGTTAGACGCCATCACGACCCGAAGGTGGGATTTCCGGGCGTGACAAGTTGGTATCAGATCTCTAGGTTGCTTAGGTCTCACAACTCACGGACAACTTGGTAGAGTCTGAGGGATCGGTACAGAGACGTCCGTATCCCTCAAAGGCTGGAAAGTTAGGATGACTCCACATTTCTTTTCATCTGTGTCGTGCGATATGAATTTTGAGTACTGATTGAGTTTTTATTCTATTCTCTCGCAGATGGCGAGGACGCGTGCTTTCCTTGGTTCCGCTCAGCAGCCCGACACTCCTGTTATAGCTCCTACGAGGGGTCGAGGTTGAGGACGAGGCCGTGCTAGAGGCCGAGGTCGGGGTCGGGCTCAGCCTAGAGCAGCAGCCCCAGTGGAGGACCCTCGGGTCGAGCCTGACGAAGAGGCCCTAGTTCCGGCAGTCCCAGTTGGACCAGCTCAGGTCCCAGAGGGGTTCATAGCTACCCCAGTGCTTCAGGACGCTCTTGTCCGTCTAGTCGGACTCATGGAAAGCGTAGCACAGGCGGGTCTTCTTCCTACTGCACCAGACGTCTCTCAGGCTGGGGTAGGTACCCAGACTCCTGCCACCCGCACGTCAGAGCAGCTAGCCCCACAGTTTCAGACTCCGGCATCTCAGCCAGCCGGAGTAGCTTAGCCGGGTATTGCAGAGCCGGTAGTAGAGGAAGCAGCTATGTCAGCGGATGCTTTGTGGAGACTGGACAGGTTCACTATTTTATGCAATGATACTTTTACTAGTTCACCATCAGAGGATCCCCAAGATTATTTGGATAGTTGCCATGAGGTTCTTCGGAACATGGGCATAGTGGAGTCCAACGGAGTTGACTTTGCTACCTTTCAGTTATCTGGTGCAGCCAGGAGTTGGTGGAGAGACTATTGCTTAGCCAGACCAGCTGGATCTGCACCCTTGACTTGGACTCAGTTCTCAGAGGTATTTTTGGGAAAGTTCCTTCCCATTACTCAGAGAGAGGACCTTCATAGATGATTATGTCATAGGGTGGTAGTTAAGGGGCTGACAAGAGACCCCGTCATTCCAGTCATTTCAGTGGAGCCTAATCTGGGGGCAGGGATTCTTCAGGCAGAGGTCATCCTCTCAGAACATATCAGTCGACACTTCAGGTAGCTCACAGTGCACCACCATCACCTATCAGTACACCGCCACTTCAGAGATTCCAGGGTGGTTATCAAGGACAATTCCAGAGTCCCCAACCATATCAGCAGAGGAAGTGTTTTCTTGTGGTGGATTGGGGAATATTTCCAGGTTTAGCGGCTTGGCCAGTTACTCGAGATTCTCGATTATTCCATTTTCTCATGTTAGCAATGTACAGTGGTCAAATTGGATCATTTTCATCTCGGGACCTTTTACTTTTTTTCATCATGTGGGAGTTAGAATTAATTCCTATTTATCTATTTCTATGCATGTGGGGAGGAAAGAAACGTTTATACTCTGCTACAAAATTTATTTTGTACACGGCGGGGGGTTCTGTTTTTCTCTTAATGGGAGTTTTGGGTGTTGCTTTATATGGTTCTAATGAACCAACATTAAATTTTGAAACATCAGTTAATCAGTCATATCCTGTGGTATTTCCCTTGAGGTCCTGGTGGATTTCAGTATCAGGGTTCCCGTGCCATGGTTCCCGCATCAGGCGCACCTCACCCTTTCAATTAGCTAGGGGTGGCGGTCGGGGTTCCAGAGGTAGAAGTCAGACTCATAGAGGTGGAGGACATGCCACGAGGGGTAGAGGTCAGGCCGCAGTAGGTCGACGCAGAGATGATCAGATTGGAGGGGCTCAACCCTGGTGCTATGCTTTTCCTGCCAGGCCTGATGTCGAGGCTTCTGATGCAGTTATTACAGGTACAGTTTCAATTTGCAACCGAGAGGCTTCGGTGTTATTTGATCCGGGTTCTATATTCTCCTATGTGTCTTCATATTTTGCCCCTTATTTGAGTATGCCCCGTGATTCCTTGAGTACTGTTGTGCATGTTTCTACACCGGTGGGTGATTCTATAGTGGCAGATCAAGTCTACCATGCTTTCTTAGTAGTCATTGGTGGTCTGGAGACTCAGGTTGATCTTTTGCTTCTTGATACGCTTGACTTCGATGTTATATTGGGGATGGATTGGTTATCCCCCTATTATGCTATTCTGGACTGTCATGCCAAGATACTGACCTTGGCTTTGCCAGGGGTGCCTCGTTTGGAGTGGAAGAGAACTCCTAGTCATTCTTCTGGTAGAGTTATTTCTTATATAAAGGCTCGGCGCATGGTCGGGAAGGGTTGTTTGGCCTATCTGGACTATGTTTTTAATTCTAGCGCCGAGGTTACTTCGCTGGAGTCAGTGCCCGTGGTTCGTGAGTTTCCAGAGATTTTCCCTGCTGACCTGCTAGGTATGCCACCCGACAGGGATATTGATTTTCTTATTGAGTTAGCTAAGGGCACCCAGCCTATTTCTACTTCGTCGTATCGTATGGCCCTGCCAGAGTTGAAGGAGTTGAAAGATCAGTTGCAGGATTTGTTGGATAAAGGCTTCATTAGGCCTAGTGTCTCTCCTTGGGGTGCTCCAGTATTGTTTGTCAAGTAGAAAGATGGCTCGATGAGGATGTGTATTGACTACCGGCAGTTGAATAAGGTTACTATTAAGAACAAGTATCCTTTGCCGATGATTGATGATTTATTCGACCAGCTTCAGGGTGCTTCAATGTTTTCCAAGATTGACTTGAGATCTGGTTTCCATCAACTGAGGATTAGGGCGTCTGATGTCTCTAAGACAACTTTTGCACTCGTTATGGGCATTATGAGTTCTTGGTGATATCATTTGGGCTGACGAATGCCCCCGCTACTTTCATGGAGTTGATGCACCGAGTGTTCAGGCCTTATTTAGACTCATTTGAGATTGTCTTCATTGATGATATATTGATATACTCTCGCAGCCGAGAGGAGCATGAGCAACACCTTAGAGTCGTCCTCCAGACTCTGAGGGATAGTCAGTTGTATGCCAAATTCTCCAAGTGTGAGTTTTTGTTGAGTTCAGTTGTATTTCTAGGCCATGTGGTATCGTCAAAGGGTGTTCAGGTGGATCCCAAGAAGATTTCAGCAGTCAGATATTGGCCTAGACCCACCTCTGCTACAGAGATCCGGAGTTTCTTGGGCTTAGCACGTTATTATCGTCGGTTTCTGGAGGGCTTTTCATCCATTGCAGCCCCGATGACCAGGTTGACTTAGAAAAGTGCCCAGTTCATATGGTTTGATGAGTGCGAGGCGAGCTTTCAGAAGCTCAAGACAGCCTTGACCACGGCACCGGTGTTGGTTTTGCCCACAGGTTCAGGATCGTATACCGTGTATTGTGATACTTCACGGGTTAGGCTTGGTGCAGTGTTGATGTAGGATGACAAGGTTATAGCATATGCTTCTTGTCAGTTGAAGGTTCATGAGAAGATTTATCCAGTTCATGACTTGGACTTAGCCGCTATTATGCATGCATTGAAGATTTTGCGGCATTACTTGTATGGTGTGCCATGTGAGGTGTTCACGGATCATAAGAGCTTATAGTATTTGTTTAAACAGAAGGAGTTGAACATGAGGCTAAGGAGATGGCTAGAGTTGTTGAAAGATTATGATATTACCATTCTTTATCATCCGGGGAAGGCCAATGTGGTGGTCGATGCTTTGAGCCAGAAGTCAGCTAGTATGGGTAGTCTTGCCTATTTATCAGTCGTAGAGCGACCTCTTGCTTTGGATGTTCAGGCGTTAGCCAACCGGTTTGTGAGATTGGAGGTTTCTTAGATTGGCAGTGTTCTGGCCCATACCGTGGCCCGTTCTTCTTTGTATGACCGTATTCGGGCCAGGAAATATGATGATCTCCATTTATGTGTTCTTAGAGATAGAATCAGGCACGGAAATGCCAAGTAGGTTACGGTTGATGCTGAGGGAGTATTGAGGATGCATGCTCATATCTGTGTACCCGATTTAGATGGCATTCGTGAGTTGATACTATAGGAGGCCCATAGTTCCAGGTATTCTATTCATCCGGGCACCGCAAAGATGCACCAGGACTTGCGGCAGCATTATTGGTGGAGTAGAATGAAGAAGGATATTGTAGCTTATGTAGCTCGGTGCTTGAATTGTCAACAGGTTAAGTACAAGCACCAGAGACCCGGTGGTTTGATGCAGCAGATTCAGCTTCCCGAGTGGAAGTGGGAGCGTATCACCATGGACTTTGTAGTTGGACTCCCACGGACTCAGAAAATGTTTGATGCAGTATGGGCCGTTGTGGCTCGGCTGACCAAGTCAGCGCACTTCATTCCAGTATTAGTTTTGTATTCAGTAGAGAAATTAGCAAGAATCTATATGAGAGAGATTGTTAGACTGCATGGTGTGCCCATATCCATTATATCAGACCGAGGTACTCAGTTTACCTCCCATTTTTGGAGAGTATTTCAGTGAGAGTTGGGCACCCAGATTGATTTGAGCACCGCATTTCATCCCTAGACGGACGGGCGGTCTGAGCGTACTATTCATATTTTGGAGGATATGTTGCGAGCTCTTATTATTGACTTTGGTGGTTCATGGGACCAGTTCTTTCCTTTAGCTGAGTTTTCCTACAACAGCAGCTATCAGTCGAGCATTCTGATGGCCCCGTATGAGGCGTTGTATGGTAGACGGTGTCGGTCTCCAGTTGGGTGGTTTGAGCTGGGAGAGGCTAGATTGTTGGGTTATGAGTTAGTCCAGGATGCCTTGGACAAGGTGAAGATCATTCAGGATAGAATTCACACAGCTCAGTCCAGGCATAAGAGTTATGCGGATCGCAGAGTTTGAGATTTGGCATTTATGATAGTCAACCGGGTATTTCTTCGGGTGTCGCCTATGAAGGGCGTGATGAGATTCAGAAAGAAGGGCAAGTTGAGCCCTAGGTACATTGGTCCATTTGAGATTCAGGACAAGGTAGGAGAGATGGCCTACAGACTTGCTTTGCCACCTAGTTTGTCAGCCGTGCATCTAGTATTTCACGTGTCTATGCTCCGGAGGTATATTGCGGACCCGTCTCATATACTTGACTTCAGTGGTGTTCAGTTGGACAAGGATCTATCTTATGAGGAGGAGCCGGTAGCCATATTTGATCGGTAGGTGCGACAGTTGAGATCGAAGAGTTATCCTTCGGTTCGTGTTCAGTGGAGAGGTCAGCCTGTTGAGGCAGCTACTTGGGAGTCTGAGCCTGATATACGGAGCCGTTATCCCCACCTTTTCCCTGATTTAGGTACTTTTCTATGTCCGTTCGAGGACGAACGGTTGTTTTAGAGGTGAAGATTGTGATAACCCAAAAGGTCATCTTGTGTAATTTAGCAGAAACTGTATTTTGAGGCCTCGAAAGCCTTTATTAATCTCACCTCGATGTACGTGCCTAGCCCGAGCGTCTAGCCGGGAAGCCTTTATGTGGAAATGAGTTGAATTGTTGAATTTATGATAATTTATGGAATAAAGTTGACTTTGGTCAACATTTATGGTAAATGGACCTGCACCTGTGATTTGACGTTCCCGGAGGGTCCGTAGGAAAATATGGGACTTGGGCGTATGCCCGGAATCGAATTCCGAGGTCCCAAGCCCGAGAAATGAATTTTTAAAGGAAATTGTTTTGTGAAAATAAGAAAGACTTTTGGAAATGAACTTTGATGTGAAATCTGCGTTACCAGGCCCGTATTATGGTTCCGGAGCCCCGAACAGGTTTAATATATGTTATGTGAGTTATTTGTGATTTTTTTTTTAAACGGACATGAAATGACGTGGTTCGGATCGAAATTGGAATATTTGAGCTTTATGACGTTTTAAGAAAATTCTATGAGTTTTGAGGTTTACTTCCTTGTTTTGATGTAATTTTAGTGGTTTAATTAGTCGAATAAGTTCGTAGGATGATTTTGGAAGTCGTGTGTATATTTGGTGTCATTCCGAGTTGTATAGGTCAGTTTGGCACGTTGTTAGCGAAGTCTAGAAAACTTAAAGTTCCTAAGTTTGGTTCTTGGGGTTCGGGGGTATGATTTTGATTTTTAGCGAGTTTTGGGTGTTCAAAGGCTCGAACGAGTCCGTATTATGATTTGGGACTCATTGGTATATTTGGACTAGGGCTCGGGTGGGCCCAGGTGCCTTCCGGGCACTTAATGGGGCTAAAAACCAGCAAACATAGCTGATGGTGCATCTGTTCTGGTGTGACCGCAGGTGCGGTTGCCCAGTCGCAGGTGCGCGATTCTGCGGTCCCTAGCATCGCAGGTGGGATCACCCCTTGGCCTGGCCAATTACCGCGGGTGCAGATAATACTCCGCAGGTGCGGTCTCCACTCCGCAGGCGCGGGGCTCAGGCTCCTCAACCCATTTTCACATGTCTAGATATTGTTGTTCCGGAGTTGAATTCAAAAGGAAAGGCGGTGTTAGAGGTTTGATTGCTATTTTTGGACCCGAGGTAAGTGTCTTGCCTAACTTTGGTGAGGTAATCGGTATTGTATGCTATGTGTTAAGTGTTTATCATATTCAATGCATAGGTGAGGTGACGAGTACCTATGCATTGTGTGTCAAGCATGCCCGTGAGTCTATTTTTGATAAAAACCTTATATTTACTTCCATGTTCGTTATAATATGCAATTGTCTCTACTTGGAAGTTGATTAATGTTGAAAACTCTGGTTGATGAACTCATGATGTATTGGTTCGATTGAGAACCCAATTGTAAAGGATATATTTGAAATGATTGGTTAAAGCTGAGACCCTTGTCGGGCAATCGTTACGATATTGACTGATACTTTTCCTTTGTCGGGTGATTTTGAATTGTATTTCCACTATGCTGTATTCCTTGCCATTGATATTGTCATTGTTTTGGTGAGGAAGAGTGTAAAATCACGAAGGGTGATGCCGTGCCATGATTTACATCGATTACTTCATAATTTGCATAATGAGGAAGAGAGTAAAGGCACGAAGGGTGATTCTGTGCCATATTTTATATTGTTATGCACGAGGGGACATTCCGTGCCATATTTTATATTGTTATGCACGAGGGGACATTCCGTGCCATGATTGTGATGTTTTATGCACGAGGGGACATTTCGTGCCATGTTTATGTTGTTTATGTACGAGGGGACATTCCGTGCCATATTTTATATTATTATGCACGAGGGAACATGTCGTGCCGTTTCTTTTCACTATTTAATTTGTGTTGTCAATTCCCGTTATTATTTTTGGATATTTTAGACTGTTGTTTTCGTTTCCGTCATTTCAGTATTTGCTATCTCTTACCCCCAGCATGTTCTTCCCCGTAATTCTATTCTTGTTTAGTTTCTACTATACTATTGAACTGCACAGGTACATTTTGTTGTCGTTTCCTAGCCTCGTCACTACTTCGCCGGGGTTAGGCTTGGCACTTACTCAGTACATGGACGGTTGTACTGATGCTACACTGCACATCTTATTATTGTGCAGATCCCGCACTCGGACCCAGTGGACAGCGTTGAGGGAGTCTCCTGCAGTTCACCTTAGAGGCTTCAAGGTATACCCGCTGGCGTTCGGGGGCCTTGGCGTCTCTCCTATCCCTAGTTCTTCATTTCTGTCTTGTTTTTCCTCTATTTTTCAGAGACAGTCATGTATTTCCTTTCGGACTTTGTATTTAGCACTCCTATAAAAAGTTCGTGAGTTTATGACTCCAGGTTTTGGGAAATTATTGCGACGTTGTATTGTGTTGTCTTTACTTAGCTTTGAAACTTTATCTATTTCCGCTGTTAAGTTGTGAACTGTTTTTAGCTTATTCGGTTAATTCGGTGTTATCATGTTAGTTTAATTGTACACGTTGGCTTGTCTAGCGGATTCAAGATTAGACACCGTCATGGCCCGAAGGTGGGATTTCGCGGCGTGACACGAAATTAGGAAAATTGTCCAAAAAGTTTCCCGGGCCCACGTCTCGGAATCGGGTAAAATTTTTATTTTCCGGACACCCATTCATTCACGAGTCTAAACATATAAAAATCTCTCAAATCGGAGGCCAAAAACCCAATCAAAACTCAATAATTTGGTCCATGAAGTTTATCCCATTTTCTACCCAAAATTTTCGAAATTAAAGGTTGGATTTAAGATTGAAAACATGAAAATTGTTCTATAATGGATAGAAATCACTTACCCAAATTACCCAGGTGCAAAATCCTCTAAAAATCGCCTCTGCCGAGCTCCCCAATTCGAAAATAGTGAAAATAACATAAACCCTCGGTTCTGCCCTTTTTCAGTCCAGAAATTTCGCACCTGCGACCCTGGGACCGCACCTGCAGAACTATCATCGCAGGTGCGAAAACCCACTAAAATGTCTAGGGTCGCACCTGTGGTCAAATGGCCGCACCTGCGAGGATTGGGGGTTTGGGCTAATTCCGCATCTGTGAACTCCTCGTCACACCTGCGTGTCCGCACCTGCGGAAGGTCCATCGCAGGTGCGAGACACCAGAACCAGCAATAGTTCAGCTGTCTCCCAAGTTCTAAAAACACTCGATGAGCATCGTAAACGTACCCGATGCCCCCCGGGACCCCGTCTAACCACACATACAAGTCATATAACCTAACACGGACTTGCTCGAGGTTTCAAACCACATAAAACAACACTAACACGATGAATTAAACTAAAAATCCATGAAAATTCTTCAACCTTCTATAAACATTAAGTTTTGCATTTAAGGTCCTAATCACGTCAATCTAAGTTCGTTTCTTACCAAATTTTACAGATAACACATATAAATCATATTGAACCTGTACCGGGCTTCGGAATCATAATACGACCCGATATCACAAGTTTCGCCTCAAATTTTATTTTCAAAAACCTTTATATTTTTTCAGAAAATAATTTTCTTTAAAAATTCATTTCTTGGACTTGGGACCTCGGAATTCGATTCCCGGCATACGCCCAAGTCCCATATTTTTCTACGGACCCTCCGGGACCGTCAAATCACGGGTCCGGGTCCGTTTACCTAAAATGTTGATTGAAGTCAACTTTATTCGAATTTCCAATACAAAATTTTTATTTTTATCAATTTTTCACATAAAGGCTTCCCGGCTACACGCCTGGGCTGCGTACGCAAATCGAGGTGAGATAGAAGGAGGTTTTCACGACCTCAAAACACAGAATTAGATAGAATATAAGAGTACGCAAATCGAGGTGATATAGAAGGGGGTTTTCACGACCTCGAAACACAGAATTAGATAGAATATACGAGATGACCTTTTTACATAAAGAATGTAAAAAGACCGTGCCTTCGGAAGATGGAAAAAAAAAAAAAAAAACTGAATCTTTTTTCCCTTATTCAAGTTCATATGTCCTGATTTGAATAGTTTTTTCATTTAACTTGATAAGTTTCACATTACTCTTTCTCAAAACAAATTGTGTTTGGATATAGTAATATTTATAATGTTTCATATTTAAATTTTATTAAACTAGTTATACAATAAAACTATAACGTCCACCAGGTGTCCAGATAGTGCGTGTTTCGGCAAGTGGAATCAAAATTCACTTATCAAATATTATAAGCAAATTATTGTCTAAATTATCCTTCATCTCTCTTAATATTTGTTAAATTAGTACTTCACAGTTTAAACAGTAATGATCTGGAAAAAAAGATAATAAAATGATTTTTCTTCTAAAATGTTAAATATTATGAAACAAATTCAATTTGTCAAGACGATTAATATTTGAGACTGAATGTTATATCAAGTTACCAAGAGCGCGTGGACCTTAGGTGCAGACTGATATTTTGCAAATAAGATTATTAGCTTGTTTGACCGAATTTTTCTAAGGCCAGAGTACTTTTTTATTTCTTTCAAAAAAATATTTTTTTTTTTAAAGTTGAAATGTTTGGTCAAGTTTTTAGAAGAAAAAAAAATATTTGAGTAGAAGCAACAACAATTTTTGAGAAGCAGAAAAAAAAAATAGCTTCTCTCCATAAAAACTTTTAAAAAAATACTTTTAGGGAAAACTAGTCTCAATGTACGCGCGATGTGCGTGTATTCAATCTCAATGAGTGCTAATTTATTTAAAACTAGTTCCCCTTTTTATGAAGGTGGTGTTGTGCCATTTGTTGGTATTGTTGTTCTTATTTTGCTATTTGAATTTGGGGATTTGGCTTTGTGGCTTTGTAAATATCTTTGTAAGGCTTATTTAGAGTTGTGGTGGAAGTATGGGTTGTGGTGTTATTACCGTGAAAATGATAATTACAATTATATCTGATTTTGTGTTTCTAAAAATATGTGATCTATTTTAATACTAGTTATTTAGGCAATAAATGCTAAGTGAGAGTTAAGAAAAAAGAGATAAGAGCAAAGGATTATAGAATTATGCAAACCGAGCAGTTAAGAGACGGGGTCTCGAGCTTGGTCGAAATAGGGCCTCGAGGTCGAGCTCGGAGGTTTAATAGAGAGCGGTCGATGAGGATACAACAGTATTGAAGGCCTCGAAGATGGCCTTTTTATGATCAATGATGAGCAATAAATAAAGAATAATTTAATGAACACAATAAATGAAAGGCTATAAATTAATTGAATAATTGTAGAGAATGTTTGAGTTAGAGAGCAGAGAATGTTCTTGTTCTTGTATTCAATATCCTCTGTTACAAAATGACAAGTGTTCCCTTTATATAGGAGGAGGAATCTCAACATAGTACATGTTTAATTGTTACAAAGATAGACAGTTGTTACAACCATTTAATGTCACGATACGGACTTGTACTATTCTTGCAGACTTGGTCAGCCTTAATCACGTGCCTTTTGGGAATTTCCCGCTTTTCCATGATGGTCTCTAATTTATACCGCTCCGAGGTAGAGTGTGGGAGATCCTCGATATGCTTCCTCGTTGTCGAATCTCGAGCTGTGCCTCGAGCCTTCTGAAAACGGGTTACAGAATGCTATTTTGATCATAGAATCGGACTCTTCGATTTTAGCCATATACAGCTAGTCCTCGCGTTTCTTGGAATGAAAAGACAAGAAACAATTTGAATTTTTTCTTCTTTGATATCCCTATTATGAGGTCAGCCTCACCAGAACATTAAATGATGCGACAGAAAGGCTGCACAGAGGTCGCTGTCAGCACGATTCTCGAGAAGCCCACAAACCGCTATTGGTTCGACTTTACGCTTCCCAAATGTGCCCAAATGGCTTCTATAAATACTTCAATCGTTTGTCTTTTCACAATTTTAAAATATCTTCAAGTCTTCAAAATTTTTCTAACTTTTTTCTACTTTCACCCTCTTCCTGCGATTGCTTCTTCATCTTCTTTCTTTAAAACTCAGTTGCAATTATGGCAAAAACTTCCAAATGATACCTCAAAAACAGGGAGTCACTTCTTCATCATGCCCGTCTAAGGCCAAATCAAGAACTCCTCCTAGCCTCGAACAGTGTATTCCTGGTCCCTTCGACACTATCTCCGATTTTACCATTGAAAAGCCCCCTTCTACACCGGGCTGATGCGAGCGCATGTCTCGGTATATAAGTGCAGTAACCGATACAGAAAGGGTAAAACTAGATTACCGTTGGGGGGAGGCGGCGCAAGTAGAAATCCCCACAGCTGAAGAAAGCATAGTCATATATAAAGCTGGATTTCTCAGCGTATATAGGTACCCCTTCACTTTAGGACCCGTAGATTCTTTTTCTTCACCGATAGACCCGGTGATTCTTGACTTCTGTCGTCAATATCGAGGAATGCTCGGTCAGATTTATCCTTCGTTCTGGAGGATTGTATATATGCTTCGATACATTTCCAACATGGTCGAGGGAATGGCTTTCACCCTCAATTACTTGATCAGATTGTAAAGTCGTCGTCTCTTCCGAGGGGGTTTAATTAAACTGCATCATCGATCTGCCAAGGCGTTCTTCGCTTGCATCAAAGTGCATAAATACCGGGGATGGATGAGCATATTTGTTAGAGTCACAACCTCGGACATCATCCATGCTGATAGAATGCCATTCCCGGAGGAATGGAACATGAAACATAATTATCTCCACATTGAGTAGGTTTTATCACCTCTTTTTCTTCTTCTGATCTGACCTCCTTCTCTTTTGATTGATTTTCTATTGATTGTGTAGCCATCATTTGGTTCCAGGTCGCGGTCTAGGACCTTCCAGGATGGATCAAACTTTTGGACTCCGCTCTTCCATACAACAAACACATCTGGCGCGATTTGGCTAAAACGCAATGGCAGGCCAAGAACCACGGTACGCTCTCATGGTTGTCATTTCCTCATTCTTTGTAAGTATTCTCTATGGTAGTGAGTTTGATACATTATGCATGTGCAGGCTTGGGGAAGGCGTATCGATGAGGCCGCCTCCTCCTGGTGAGGGTGAGGCTTCGAAAGCCGCTAAGGACAAGAAAAGGAAGAAGGAGACCCCGGCGGAGTCTCCAAAATCCATGAAAGTAAAGGCTCGGAAGCCCAAGACCGATGTTATGGTCCTATCTCGACGGCCGCTGAGAGCCTGCATGCCGAGGAAGAAGATGATGATACCTGCCCTTTGGTACAAAGGGCAAAATGAAGTGTTCATTCTTCGATAGTTGCTAGGCGGACAGATGCTGAGCTGGAGGCGGACGATGCGGACCTGCCTCGTGTTGAGGAGACCCTCGAGGAGGGTTTGAGTGCAGTCCCCGAGCCGATCGTCAAACATGGTACAGTCCGCGTTAGCGAGTTCTGGGGGCTCGCTTATGAAGTTTTTTGGGGTCGAGAGGAAGCCCCGATGGAGGTTGATGCTGCAGGAGGGTTTCAATTGGGCCCGTCCTTCTCTTTAGGGGAGATACGAGATGCCCCGGACAGGAATGCCCCCGATTTGGGGATGTAACGACCCGATCAGTCATTCCATAGAATTTGCACTGTTATTCCTATTTCTGTCTAGTCACGCCTTGTTTAGTTGTTTATGATGTGTTGGAGTCGGGTGGTTCGGGATCATAGTGGCTGTAATGATAATTGGTCTATTTAGTCTCTTAGAGTATGCTTATAGTGGGAAAATAAATTGTGAGTTTACTTATTGGTAAACGACCACGGAATGTAAATTTTCTGGCTCAGATAGCTTCGTTAGGTGATTTGGGGCTTATGAGTGTGTTCGGAATGTGGTTTTGATGTCCAATAGAGAATTAGGCTTGAATTGGCGAAAGTTAGTATTTGACGATTTCCGGTCGGCAGTGAAAAATAGGCTATCGAGGTCGCAATGGAATTTCGGAAGATGGAGCAGGTTTGTAGTGTCATTTTGGACATGTGTGCAAATTTTCAGGTCATTCGGATGTTTTTTGGTTGGTTTCGGCATCTTTGGTGGAATTTAGAAGTTTCAAAATTCATAGGCTTGAATCCGAGGAGAATTTAGTATTTTTACGTTGTTTTTGGTGATTCGAAGGCTAGACTAAATTTGTGTCATATTATGGGACTCTTTAGTATACTTGGTTGGGGTCCCATGAGGCTCGGATAAGTTTTGAAAGATTTTTTGGAAGATTTTGGCGTTTTGAGCATAAACATGTAATGATCCAAAGGTCCACTTTTAGTTGTAGAGTTCGAAATTTGATTTCAAGACGTCTGGGATTTTGATAATGAATTATAGGAATGATTTGGAAAGTTTGGTCTAATTTCATCAACGAGCGAAATGAGTATCACACTAAGAAAATGAGATCCGATTGAGTTTCTATTGAAGGACTATGTTTGTATTATTATTTGTGACTCATAGGAACAAGAATCATCGAATTCCGAGTTCGTATGATGGAGTTAGAACCCTTTTAGTGAAAATAAACATTGCTGGTGCAACAGGATCTGATGTGCACCTTTAGCGACCAGATATGGCACTTTTAGCGACGGCATTTTGCTTTTAGTGATTAGAATTGAGTCTTTTTAATGTTGTTATGTTTTTAGCCCATTTTAGCATTTTTTGGGTGAAAGAACACGTCTTGGGGCGATTTTTGAGCAAGAAATCTTGCAAAATCTTGAGGTAAGTCACTTGATCATATCTACTCCATAATATTAAATTATCATCGAATAATCCGACAAGATTACATGTTTTTGAAGTGTTTAATTGGCAAAAATCAATAAAAAGAAAAAGTGAAACTAGGGCTTGAGTTTAAGAGGCCTTCTAGGGGTGATTTGAGGGGTCAAACGGACTCCGATTTTAGAGTTCTTTATATGTACGGACTCGAGAGATGATGAGGAACATTTTAGTACAAAGTTTGTCAAGTTCCGAGACATGGGCCCGAGGGTCGGGTTTTGACTAATTTCGGGTTTTGTGCATAAAGTTGAGATTTTTCGATTGGGTTTCAATCCTTTAACATATTTTGAAGTTATGAATCTGAATGTGATAGATTTGGAGCACTCGGAAGTTTATTCGAGGGCCAAACGCATTGCGGAGTAGCTTTTCGGGCTAGCTTGAGGTAAGTAATGTCTTTAAATCCTGTCCTGAGGGTATGAAACCCCAGACTTTACATCCTTTCACGGATTTGGAGTGACGCACACACTGGATGACAAGTGTGGGGCGTGCACGAATTGGAAATTTGGAAAAATGTACCTTTTCAGGAAACTATTGAGTTGCGAAACCGCTTTTAAAGCATATGATTTATAGTATTACCGTGTTTTGATATACTTGGGTTGTAAGCCATGTTTGGGGCCTAGTGCCGATCTGTTTAACCCCTTGGGGGCTATTTTACTGATATTCTCACTACTTTGAAACTATAATTTTACACTCAATCTTTCTTGTGAAATTGTTGACACTCCTATTTGATGATATTACTATTTCTTGAAATGAAATACTATTTTGGGTCGAGAACCCTGTTTTATTTATGGCCCGAGTGGCATGTTGAGAGTGTTTGACTGAGTGAGGCCGAGGGCCAATGTTTTGAGGATATTTATGATATGAGAGAAGCCAAGAGCCTGAGAGATGATTGATGTCATGATGTGGCTTGTTTATTGCGCTTGGGATGTTGGAGCCCCTCCGGACTCTGTACACACCCCAGTGAGCGCAGGTAACTACTGAGTGCGAGTGCCGAGTGATGAGTGATTGGGAGGCATGCGTAACAGTGAGGTTGCCCGAGAGGCTGATGCTTAGTGACTGTGAGGTGCTGAGTGACTGTTATTGAATGATGGTGAGGTGCTAAGTGACTGATTACGAGTGATGATTTTGCTCGAGGGGCGGTTTAAAATGATATTTTGATGAGCTTTTGATTATGATTTGTTTCATATTTCAAACTGATATTTTGGGAGTTTTACTGAGAAATATTGGAAATTATACTCGTTTCAAGGATTTTTACGGAAACTAGTTGTCGAACTTATGTATACTTTATTAAGACTTGATATTGTACGATTTTTTGGATTGGTGTATTTGTTGCTCTGTGTTTCTTATTCTTCAGACTGTGATTTATTTTCATTACTACTGAGTTGGCGTACTCATCATTACTCCTTGCATCTCTGTGTGCAGATCCAGGTACTGGTTCTGAGCAGTAGCCATTTGAGTTTATTAATCGTCAGCATTCGGGATTTCGAGGTAGTTGTCCAGCGTCTGCAGCTTCTCCATTTCTCTTTTCATTAGTATTAGTATTTTATTCTAGGACATGATTTATGAAATTAGCAATGTTAGTTTTATTCTTAGATGCTCGTGATCGGTTGACTCCAGTCCTGGGGTTTTGTTTAGATAGTAGATTATATTATTATGTTTGCTTAAAGACTTTGAGAAAAATTTTATACTCTGTTGCTGGTTATTATTGATTTTTCAGAAATTATATTAAAACAAATGTGTAGTTATGCGATGGTTGGCTAGCCTAGTTCCACGATAGGCACCATCACGACCTGTTAGGATTTGGGGTCGTGACAAGTTGGTATCAGAGCTCTAGGTTACATAGGACTCAACGGTCATGAGCAGGTTTAGTAGAGTCTTGCGGATCGGACGGAGACGTATTTACTTATCTTCAAGAGGCTGCAGAACCCTTAGGAAATATTCCACATTCATGAATTCTTGTCGTGCGAACCCATTTTATTCATCCAAAATCGTAGCCTTTTGAATTCCTTTCATGAATTCGAATGTGCACGTGAGCGCTTGGTATCAGTTGTGCGTCGCCGGCTTGTGACTTTCATGGGTGAGATGTGATTTTTAGCATGTTGATAATGGGCCAGTCAGAAGGAGTTGAGGCCGGATTTTTTCTGTGGCTTGAGTGTTGAGATTTCGTTTGTGTGAGCACATGTTTTGGGGGACTTATACGTCCGTTAGTGTCCTTATTGATGGAACTTTGTGACTAGATGACTACGAGGTGAGTATGATTGATAGTTAGATATGTTCAGGTTGTTCTAATATAATTTCTCAAAAATCAATAATAACCAGCAACAAAGCTCTAGGTTATGTAGGACTCAACAGTCATGAGCAAGTTTAGTAGATTCTTGCGGATCGGTACGGAGACGTCTGTAATTATCTTCGAGAGGCTGCAGAACCCTTAGGAAACATTCCACATTCATGAATTCTTGTCGTGCGAATCCATTTTATTCATCCAAAAGCGTAACTCGTTGAATTCTTTTCATGTATTCGAATGCCCACGTGAGCGCTTGGTATCAGTTGTGCGTCATCGACTTGTGACTTTCATGGGTGAGATGTGATTTTTAGCATGTTGATAATGGGCCAGTCAGAAGGACTTGAGGCCGGATTTTGTCTGTGGCTTGAGTGTTGAGATTTCGTTTGTGTGAGCACATGTTTTGGGGGACTTATATGTCCGTTGGTGTCCTTATTGATGGAACTTTGTGACTAGATGACTATGCGGTGAGTATGATTGATATTAGATGTGTTCAGGTTGTTTGATTGTGGCAATAATGGATTAGCGGGAGAGGTAGCAAGAATCATTGAGTAATTGACTTCAGTATTAAGTTAAAATATGGCCTCGAGCTGTGAGTGTAGTGAAGGACCTCTTATGTTGTTTAGATGTGGAGCGAAGCGGATCCTTCTATTGTGTTATGAGTTACTGGTGATGTCCTTTGGGCTGACCAATTCCCCAGCAGCGGCCATGTATTTGATTGCTGACGTGTTCAGCCGTGTTATAACTCCTTTGTTATTGTATTTATTTATGACATCCTGTCGTACTCTCGTAGCTAGGGATAACATACTCAACATTTGATAATGGTATTACAAGGATATAGGGAAAAGAAGCTTTGTGCGAAGTTTTCAAGTGTAAATTTTTAGAACTCAGTTCAGTAGCATTCTTGGGACACGTGGTGTCTAGTGAAGGTATCTATGTGGTCAGACGAGTGTGAGTAGAGCTTCCAGAAGCTCAATAATTCCTTGACCACAACTCGAGTGTTAGTATTGCCATCAACTTCAGGTTCTTATACCGCTTAATGGGATGTCTTGGGGGTAGGCAGTAGTTATGTTCTAATGTAGGAAGGTATAATAATTGCGTGATAGCTATGATTTTTGGAAGTGTATAGGGAGATATCATTTTGAGGTTAAGCAGGTAGGGGTATCTCCTGCGGGTTGTCTTGAGGTGTGTGACCCTTATGTTTATCTGTAGCAAGTTCTCTCTATCAGTAAATTATGTATGTTGTAATTTGAGTTTAGATCGCGTGTGGGAGTTGGAATGACCATTACAATGGTGGATGTGAGATTTCCATCTTATTTGAGTGTTAGATGGTTTGGGTCAGATGAGCTTATGGAGGATTTAGTTGAACCTCACCACAATATAGTGGTAGTGATAGTGTATGGGCACCGTGAGTTATTGTTTGTCTTGATCTTTGGCTTTGAGCCAAGTGGGGGAGTCCGCTAATGATAAGTTGATTACACGATTATGTGTTGTATTTGTTTCGGTTCGAGGTATGTTGGTAAATCAGTTATGACCTACAGAGGTGGAGTCTAGGAATGACTCGAGTGATGGAAATTCTTCGATACATGTTGTAATGTACTTTACGGATAATGGACCTTATTGAATGATTGATTTGAAATTGTAGAAAGTGTAGTGTGTGCAGTGTATGAGTGTGCTTGTTGCTTCAAATGTGTGGATTACTTTCCTAGTATATGGTCTGCAAAAGGGGTCAGGTCGTACTTTCTGTTTTTCAGTATAATTGAAATTGCGTAGAGTGAATGACGTTCGAGGATGGTTCTGACGGATTCAAGATTATATGTAGCGCTTGAGGATCTTCAAGGTATGAATTGGGCTAGAACTGAGATTTACGTGGAAGGTGTCAAGGCCTATGGTGTATTTACATTATCATGGATTCTATCCATCAATATCAGGAAAGACAAGGTAATGACTTTAAATTCGCAGGAAGTCTCTTCATGGTAGGTATTTCTAATGTGGTGCTTTTGGGGAATATTTGAGAGAGTATTCAGCGGCTTATGAGCCTAAGACGGTCTATTTTATGCTCGGGTTTCGTGTGGTGAATCTGGATTGATAATTCCGGTATCATGGCAAGGAAAAGTATCAATTCGAAGGTAAGTCAGAAGGAACTTGGATAAATAGGACAGCTTTGTAGTAGGTCAGATCATCATGATAAGGGATATGGAGAGTTCTTTGGGTATTAATGAGGTAATGAGTTGTTACAGCTGTTTCTTAGAAATTCTCTTGGGATTTGGTGGCATGCGTAGCGTGGTTGAGTTAGAAGGATTCAGTCTTGCCGGTTTGGTGACGTACTAATGGGATTCAGAGAGTTCTGGATGGTTTCTACCACGGGTAGAGGTGTATATTTTCTACATGCGTGAGGGCCATGTGATGTATCTAATTGGGGTCAAATGGGAAGTTCTTGGCCTGTAAGGGAGCATGAAGTTCTCATATATATCACAGGATGGCATGGCGTATGCAGTATTTTGTGTATAGTGGAGATTGGCATATGTGAGGTCACGGTTCAGTTCTGGAAGGAAGGTCAGCATTGGCAGTTTCAGATGACTAGGTAGGTGATACCGCCATTGGGTGGCTTGATGAAGGCATACGTTCAAAAAGGGCAATGTGTTTGAGTTAAGGGTGCTTCATTGGTATTGCGATGCTCTTTTGCTGGATCGACTGTTGATATTCAAGTTTTCTTGGTGGCATAGAAGAATTATAGGAGTATCCCCCATGGAATGATTGAGTATTATAGACATATTATATATTCGAGTGGTAGAATTGGGATCAGATATGGAATTGGTGCGCCTCATGGATTTTGAGACTAAGAGTTTTCATAAACAAATTATTTTGTGGTTGTGGACTATGAGGATGCGGGCAAAGCTAGTCAGGTGTTAGTATATGTCATGATTCAGTCATTATGAACATTTGGAGAGTTATCTACCTATTGCGAGTGACCAGAGTTGATTTAGAATTATTGGTAGTCCAGTCCCTGTTGTGTGTTCTACACTGAGTCAGAATTGTTGACCCCAAATTGCTATTATTGAGGGATGTACCATTTGATTATCATTGAGCTTATTCATGTTTTGGAGTGATCTATGAGTTACCTTTCAGTGTTTCGAGTAGTTGTAATAATTGGTTGTATGTGCATAGGGTGCGGTTCTATCTGGGCTTTGTAGCGAGATTTGAGTAAGGTAAGTAATTGGGTGTTGCAGGATTGAGGCGTGTTGGTTATGTTCTTTGTGGTTCGGGTGGCATGGTATCGTCCGATTTCCCCCAGGGTTATGGCAATGCACTTTGAGTAATTGATGTCGAATTTCGCATGGTTATTGATTTTGAGCAATGTGGCTTGGAGTATTTCATGTGGTCCAGCGGTTGGATGGGATCACGCTTTGCAGCAGAGTTAGGTAGAGGTATGACCCTTGGTGTCAGATTCGTGTGTTCTGATTTTACGCTGTGGGCCAGGCTTCTAGCATGATGCTGTGATGGTAATAGTTAATGACAGGATAGTCCTCTCGTGTGAGTCTTCTTTATTTTATAAATTGAGTTTTTGGGATGTTGTTATTGAGTGCACGAGTTGCACAAGTTATGGCTCTGGATGGTATATCGGTATTGATGCTGATTAGACGAATGGTTACTAGATTCTGTGTGTTCCTTTCATCATCGGCAGCATATGAAAGTGTTAGAACGAGGTTTTGCTTGATGAGAGGTTATTTACCAGTATTGGGTTGTTATAAGCAATTATTGTGATTAGGAGTTATCGCCACGAGTGCTTGAGTCATGTAGTGTATCACGGTATTTCATCTTGGGTTACGGATATGAACAACTAATTTTTTACCACACCCAAGTTCTATATTATTTTGGTGTAAATATTTCTTTTAGATTTAATCTTAATATTTTAAATTTTTATCTTACTCTTAATAGGTTTTATTTAAGAAAATTAATAATAACAGAAATATTCACATTCTTAGAATATAAGATTTGTTCCTATGTTTAAATAACGAGGTTTTGCTTAATGAGAGGTTATTTACCAGTATTGGGTTGTTATAAGCAATTATTGTGATTAGGAGTTATCGCCACGAGTACTTGAGTCATGTAGTGTATCATGGTATTTCATCTTGGGTTACGGATATGAACAACTAATTTTTGAATTCTATATTATTTTGGTGTAAATATTTCTTTTAGATTTAATCTTAATATTTTAAATTTTTATCTTACTCTTAATAGGTTTTATTTAAAAAAATTAAAAATAACAGAAATATTTACATTCTTAGAATATAAGATTTGTTCCTATGTTTAAATAGAAGAATATATATATATATGTATATATATATATGTATATATATATATATGTATGTATGTCAACCTTAGTGTAAATAGTGAGTTTTTCTTATTTATATAATCCCTTTAAGTTTAAAAGTAAGTTGGTTGAATATATATATATATATATATATATATATATATATATATATATATATATATATATATATATATATATANTTTTTTATTTATTTAATTTTTCTAACCTTTTTTTAATTGAATAAAAGAAGATAAAATACACATGTATATATATATATATACATGTGTATTTTATCTTCTTTTATTCAATTAAAAAAAGGTTAGAAAAATTAAATAAATAAAAAAAAGAAAAAAAGGAATTAAAAATATATATATATATATAAAGTAACATCCAACTTTCCTACTTCCCCACTTCACTCATGCCTTACCCCCACCTCTCACCTATCCCACACATCACACACCCATGATCTTCCCCACATCCTGACTCTTCATCTCCATAAACACTTAGTTAGGGATATAGGATTTCTTTATAAATACTAAGAGCAAATAATGAAAAGGGGGGAATTTTTTGGAGAAGAGGAGGAGGAAAAAACTTGAAGTAAAAAAAAAAAAAGGACGAGACAGTGAGCTTCACCTCAATATCAAAAACAATAGAGTCTCACCACCCTCTACCATAGCCCTATTCATTGGTCCGAAATCTTTGTTCAGTTGCGTTCGAATTTGCCGACGGTGGTTTCCGGTCGAGTTCGGTCCTGGTTCCCCACTCATATATCGTTATTGTAATTGGAAAAGTCGTCAATCTTTGAGGTCAATTTCTTACTCTAATCTTAAATTTCCTCTCTGTTTAAGCTTTGACGATTATGAATGCCGCGTGATTGTTAAGTTTGTTTCGTTGTTTGTTTGAGACTCTCCTGATTTGGTTCATTTATGTTGAAGTTTTCATTGATGCAGTCTTTGGGAACAAACATGAATTAGTTAATTCTTTTGTTTTTTATTAGAAGTGTGAATGCATATGATCCCTTTAGTTAATTGTTCTTTTGGATTAAATCTTGTCAAGAATATAAAATCAGTCATAGCAGTGCTTGGATTTAAGATCGAAATTAGATTTTGGCTTCTTAAGACAAGTTGTTTGTCACGGCAGACAACCGAAATGGTAATAACAATAGGGGCTTTGGATATCTTTTTTTGTTTTTTTACTTCGCTATACCCATATTTTAGGAGCATGCTTAGGCAGTTAATATTAAGAAACAAATATCTATCTTTCTTTATGCGCGATTAATAATAAATCATCGTATTTATGGGTACGGTTCCCGTGACATGGTCAACAATCTGTAAATCCTATTCGGGTGTGTATTTCATGTGACCCTACCATAACTTTAAATAATAATAAAAATGTTATTAATTGTGTACACATTCGCGTGACACCAGTACAATTTCAAATGAACACTCGGAGAAATGCTCGTAGACGCGAGTTTTAAAATACTATCGTGATTGCGTACATGTTCGCGTGACGTGACCTCGATTTTAAATAAATCCAAGGTACGCGTTCGCGCGACTTTGATTATATATAAATCAATGTCATGAATTGTGTACACGTACGCGTGACATGATTTTTGACACATCAAAACAAAATGGGTATACGCATACGTAACCCGTCTTAAAATAATTCTTTGAATATAAATAGTTGAATAATCATAAGCGGTAAAATGTAAATGCACATAGGTATTAAAATCAGTAATTAAACAATTTAGGCCAAGTATAAATCATTAAGCGACCGTGCTAGAACCACGGAATTCGGGAGTGCCTAACACCTTCTCCCGGGTCAACAGAATTCCTTACCCGGTCTTCTCGTTCGCAGATTATTTTTAAGCGAAGTCAAAATTTCCTCGATTTGGGGTATTAAAAAATAAATGGTGTCTCGGAACACCGTAAAAAAATCTGGGTGACGACTCTAAAATTTAAATAAATAATCCCAAATTCGATTATGGCACTTAAATTGGAAAAACTCCATTATCCCACCCTTACTCAAATAAAAGTTCTTTTGAGGAAAAAGGAGGTGTGACAGCTCTGGCGACTCTGCTGGGGAATAAGAACCCAGAACTTCTGTTCAAGGTTCAGAATTTGAGCTTGTAATGTGATTTATATTTGTCTTTATTAATTTGATGTTAATATATTTTTTGGACCTTATGTGTTAATTGCCGCTTATTTATCGCTTTGATATTATTTGAACTGTATTAAACCGCCTTCTTACGTCTCCCTTCTGAGTCTTCTAAATTTATGGTGCACACGTGCGCGTGATCCACTTTTCTGTTAGAAGTCATACCAATTAGAATGAGGTTGTGGCTCAGTAACTAGGCCGGGTAGACTTTCGTGCTCCCGGTACGTTGCCCCCACCTCGGTTCGAGTTGTCTGCTTGGGTAAGCCAGGTCTAAGACACTCCCTTAGGATTTAAACCTAGAATAAAATAGCCTCATACCGGATCCCTAGTAGGAACGTTTGTTTGCATCATGTGCATTTGACTTTGGGGACTCAACATATGGGTTGGGTCTGTCTAGGACAGGTGTACCCGAGAATTGCAAGACCATCCTGATGCATCTTATGTGCTACTTGTACATTATGTTTGATTCGGTTTGTGCATGTTGATTGGTTTCTAAGAAAAATATATATACAAAAATAAAAATATAAAAATTGAAGGAAAATTAGAAGAGAGAAAACAAGAAAAAGAAAATTTACCCGATTTTTGAAAAATCTTGGTATTTACCCCAAAAAGATTATTACAAAATAAGCCTGAATTTTTCAAAGAAGTGTCATCCTATTCCTGCAACATTTACGAACTACGCGGGTCTGATTCTCACCGGATGTAAGATACGTAGGCAACCTCCATAGGGTTCTGCCCCATCTTTACAAAAAATAACTTTAAAAAAAAGGGAAATGTGTCTAGTTTATTTATTTATTTATTTATTTATTCTCTCTTTAATCAAAAACAAATAAACAGACCCAGCTTCAGTTAATCCCCACTGTTTTTGTCGGAATAGCCTTAGAACATCTTCAGGATTGTCAAAGGGTTATTCTCGCAAGAACAGATATGTCTGTCAATTGGGCATCACTTTTACCATCATGCCCATCCCCGACCCTAAAGCTATATTTGGAAATATGAAGGGGTCACAATTGCAAAAATAGTCCCCCTTTTCGTTAATTTCCTTAAAATTGAGTTATATACAAAAGATTGTTTTAAAAAATGAGTGCATTGTTCTATCTATTGAGACTAGTGTCAACCCTAACCTTAACCACCCACAGGTACATAATGAGCACTATCCAGAATTCACCATTGACGGTTGTAGATGAGGCTCCACTTCAGCTACAGATGTGGTGGTATGACTTAGGAGAAGTCAGAAATGGGTCACCAAGCATCTGGGAGCCCTCACAGATATTATGAAAGTTAAACCACAAGATGATTTGATTGAGGCACTAGTGACTTTTTGGGACCCTGTTCACAATGTCTTCCGCTTCTCTGATTTTGAGCTTACTCCCACTTTAGAAGAGATAGCTGGATATTCCGGTTTTGGCAAGGATTTGAGAAAACAGAAGCTCATATTCCCGAAAGCTCCCTCTGTACACCAATTCTTCGGTCTTCTAAACATCAGTAATCAAATCAGAAAGACCAACGTAGTCAGAGGGTGTTGTTCTTTCTACTTCTTGTATTCTAGGTTCGGGCAGCCAAATGGGTTTGAAATTCATGAAAAAGGCCTAACCAACAAGCAGGACAAGGACACATGGCAGATTCACCGTCGCTTTGCCTTCATCGTATCTTTTCTAGGAGTTATGGTCTTCCTAAACAAAGAGCGGACAATTGATATTCGCATAGTCAGGGTCGTACAGGTCCTCACTACCAAAGGACATCACACTCTTGCCCCGATCATTCTATCAGACATTTATCGGGCATTGACTTTGTGTAAGTCAGGGGAAAAATTCTTCGAAGGGTGCAATATTTTGTTGCAAGTGTGGTTGATTGAACATCTCCGACATCACCCCAAGTTCATGCAGTATGGTCCGAGCAAGGATAATTTTATTAAGAGTTACGAAGAAAGAATAAAAGATTATAACTCTCCAGAAAGGGTGGAAGCTTGGATATCCCACTTAAGATCTTTAAATGCAAGTCAAATTGAGTGGACTTTGGGATGGCTCCCGGTAAGNATAACTCTCCAGAAAGGGTGGAAGCTTGGATATCCCACCTAATATCTTTAAATGCAAGTAAAATTGAGTGGACTTTGGGATGGCTCCAGGTAAGAGAGGTGATACACATGTCGGCCCTAAAGAGTTATTTGTTGTTATTGGGTTTGAGAAGTGTCCAGTCATATGTGCCACAGAGAGTCCTAAGGCATCTAGGAAGGTACCAAGTGGGGCCCGATGATGAAGATTTGAGTGTGCAAGTGATTGAGCTACACCCCGAAGCCCCACTCCTTGAGGCTTTAATCCAAAAAATTTGGAATGGTTGCCGCTACTTGAAAGATGATACCCAAGTTCCAGATCATGCGAAATGTGAGATAGATCCGGGTTATGCTATGTGGTTTGAGAAGAAAACTCGCGTGGATGATGAACCAGAACCCGAGCCCAAAAAGCCCGCAAAAAGGCCACATGTTCAAGACTTTGATTATAAAATCCAAGAACGGTTGGCTTGGGGTGAAAAGGAAAAAGGATACAAAGCAACTATTCATGCCTTAGAAGAAAGCCTGAGAAACCTCAATTTTGAGAAAAACTTACAAGCGCAAGAGGCGGAAGGTGAAAAGAAGATTCTTATCCGCGAGAATGAAACACTCCGTGTTCAGCTTCAACAAATGAAGAAAGCCTCTGAGGTGCTAGTGAGAAGCTGGAAAGACCAAAGAACCATTGCCAATTTGATGGAAAAGATGCAAGATTATGATTCCATCTTGGCAAAGACTGAAAAGGCGGTTGACAAAGCCAAGGAAATAATCGTACATGTTAAGTGAGAAGGCCGAATCAAGTAAGGATCGTCAAGTAACAAAATTTGAAGAAGAGATGTCTCAATTTGAGAGGGAGAAGGCCCATTAGGTACGTTCAGAAGCTCAGCTCCATGCACAGTTGGAAGAAATGAGAAAGTGCAATAGAGAATACCAACATGCAGATTTTGATAGGGAGATGGCTCAGGCGAGACTCGAGCAGGCTAGACTTCGGGCTCAGTTGGAGTCAGCATTAGATCGTTAGGGCCACATAAGGGAGATAGCCACCACTCGCCAGCAACAGTTACAAGATCGAGACCAGAATTTTCAGTACTTTAGAGACCAAGTCCATGATTTGGCTGTTTATACCGCTCAAAGTTATGTGAACTGCCATGGGATGTATTATGACAAGTTTTTGGAGCATGCGCCTATATTTTCCCGTCATCTTGCAGCAGAGTTAGAGAGGATGTATCGTATATTAGGGGGTCAGCCAGGGCAAGTCCCACCATGAGCAGATGTGCCAGTGGTTGGAAAACAAATGATTGTGGAGTTTAAATTTAGTCTAATTGTTAGAACTTTTCATGTCTCAGTTATTTTATTTTGAGTCATTGTTTAGTCTTTTAAATTCCTGTCTTTTAATTTTGTCAAAGTCTGTTAAGTCGTTTTGATGTAATGTTCTTTCTGTCATTATATTTTGATCTATTTCGCTTTGTTAAAAAAAAGATTATTATTTTTTTTCCTGAACTACGTAATGGTCTGCTTCATGCGGCGTCATGATACGTAGGCAATCCTCATCGGATGCGATCATAGCCAAAAAAATAATAATAAAAAATAAAAAATAAAAAAATAAAACAAAAAGGGAAAGAAAAAGAGAGTTAAATTCAAGAGGAAATAATCAATAAGCCGGGATAAAGCATGAAGCCTTCCAAGCTCATTTTATAAAGCACACTGGCATTAGGTGCATGACATACAATGTGTGATTAATATCTGCAAAATGCCTAACTCTAACACGTTTGTTGTTTATCATTTTTAAAGTTAAGTTAAACAGAGTTGGTTGATTTGTGGTTTAATCTGGGGACTCACCCTTACAACACGAGATCAAAAGGAAAAAGTAAAATGGCAAACAACAGTGAGAATGAGTCAGATAATGATGATGTCCATGGACAATTGGTTGAACAAGGTACGGGACTGGTTGAAGAAGTAAGAGTGTTGAAGCAACAATTGGCAAAGATGTACCAAGCTTGGGTGAATGGACAAGCATCGCCCCCAATACCCATAGGGCTTTCGGACAATCTTCATAGTGTGTCAGTTGCAAGTCAAGTACCCATCTCCATAACAAGTAACCCATTGTACCAACCTGGACCGGGATTCAGTCTGAGCAATAACCTTCCCACTATCCCCAGTACCTTTATTCCACGTCCTCCAACTGCACACCTCAGAAATGACCCACCTACTGTACCCATTGTCCATACCTTCACTGTCCCTCAACCGTCTCTTGCTCAAAAGTCCAACAATGATCCACAAATGAATGCTCATGATGCCCTACATTACTCTCCAGAATTGACTTTCAAGGTTCCAGATTCATACAAGCATCCTCCTCCGAACATGTTCCCAGTTGAGATCGAAAAGCCTGACAAGAATATGGAACAAGAGGAAATGACTAGAAAAATGAAGAGCTTGGAAAAAACCATGAGAAACATACTGGGTTTGGGAGGCTACAAGAGTGTTCCGTTTAAAGATCTATGCATGTTCCCCCATGTCCATTTGCCACCCGGTTTCAAGACCCCCAAGTTTGACAAGTATGACGGGCATGGTGATCCCGTTGCCCATTTGAAGAGGTATTGTAACCAATTAAGGGGAGCAGGAGGAAAACAAGAATTACTCATGGATTATTTTGGGGAAAGTTTGACAGGAGTTGCTTTAGAATGGTTCATAGATCAAGACATCTCTCACTGGCATGTTTGGAACGACATGGCTCAAGATTTTGTCCAACAGTTTTAGTACAATATTGATATAGTGCCAAACTGTTTCTCTCTCGTCAACATAAAGAAGAAACCAACATAAAGTTTCAGAGAATATGCAATCAAGTGGAGAGAGCAGGCTGCTAGGGTCAAACCACCAATGAAAGAGGCAGAAATGATTAACTATTTTCTCCAAGCTCAGGATCCTGATTACCTCCATTACATGTTNTGAAGTCGGGCAAAATGTGATGTAGCCCTTAAGAAGACCACACAAGCAATTCAAAGCGGGTCAGGCAGTTTCGGAAATCGGAAAAAGAAGGAGGAAGGATCCCTGATGGTATCTGGGTTCGGGGGAGTTCAAAGAGGGATAGTTCCTTCTTATGAGCAGTTCCAACAAGGATAATCCAATTCTCCTCAACATTACTATCCACCTCAGGGTCCCTGGTATTCAGTTCCCCCACAACAATACATAGTGTTTAATGCTTAGGCTTATGCTAGGCCTCCCAATCACCAACGATGGAAGGCACCGATTCCTCAAGGCTCCCTTCAAATCCGGCCGAATTTTTAGGTACCATATAATCCTCGTCCCCGACAGGAATATATGAGAGAACAAGAGCCAAAGAAAGAGTTCACCCCAATTGGAGAATCGTATACATGCCTATTTCGAAAGTTAATGCAGCTGAAGTTGATTGAACCTGTCATGCCGCATTATGTGAATTCAAATTCAAAAGGTTTTGACTCAAATGCAAGATGTAAGTATCACTCTAACACCCAAGGTCATAGTACCAAAATTTGTTGGACATTAAATAAAGACATTGAAAATTTGATTGAAGCAAAGGCAATTATGGTGACAAACAATGAGGATACTCCTAATATCACAAACAATCCACTCCCAACTCATGATAATACATATTTTATTGGGATGATTTGTGATGATCGGGATTATAAGCAGTCTGGCAAGACAGAGATGGCTGTTGAAACCATAGGGGCAAGAACCAAAAGTGATAGTAATCCTGCCGCATTTGGCACCGTTGATTGTGAAAGGTGCAAGTTCAAGTTTGAACTTGGAAGGTTCTAGAAAAATGATTCTCTATGTTCATAGATGCACAAAAAAAGGTTGAGGTTCAATTTGGTGGGCCAAAACTTTACATCCCTGGGGGCATTCAAAAGATCATTCCTAATAATAGTTTGAGAAATATAACAGAGCCGGTTGTGATCCGACCTGCTACACAGCTCCTAGTGACAAACATAAAAGCTATTCCCTGGAATTATAAAAAAATTGTTATGCCATACAAAGGAAAAGAGATAGTTGAAGAAGCAGATGAAATGGGGGGCTTGACCCGCTCTGGAAGGTGCTATTCACCATAGGAATTGAGAAAATCTAAGCAAGCCAGGGAAAGTCACTTGCCAGTGAAAGAACCGGTTTCAGAAAAAGAAGCGGAGGAATTCATTAAGAAGATAAAAATGAAAGACTACTCAATCATTGACCAACTAAGGAAAATCCATGCTCGGATTTCTTTGTTATCTTTTTTTTTGCACTCAGAAGAACATCGCCATTGTTGATCAATACTCTAAACGAGGAATATGTCTCAGAAAAGACAACGATGAATCAGCTGGAAAAAATGACTGAAAGATTCTTTGAAGTAAATAAAATTACTTTCAGCAATTATGATTTCTCTGAGGAAGGGGCTGGGCACAATAGAGCTTTGCATATTATGGTCAAATATGAAGGGAATTATGTGAAAGGAGTCATGATTGACGGAGGCTCAAGTGTATATGTATGCCCTCTTTTTACTCTACAAGAGCTGAACATTGACACTAACAGAATTCGAACTACTAATGTCAGCATCAGAGCTTTTGATGGTTCAAGAAGAGCCACTATTGGGGAAATCGAACTCACCATGACAATCGGCCCGGTTGATTNGAAGAAAGGATGTGAATCCCTCATATATCAAGCATTTGAGGTGATTGAGGTGGACCAAGTGGAAGAAGGAAAACCAATTCAGCATCCCCGCCTGTCAGCCATATCTATGATGGTAGCTTCGCTGATGTTAAGGAACGGTTATGAACCAGGAAAAGGATTAGGATCCTCTCTGCAGGGAATTGTGAACCCTATTGCTCCATTTTTTTTAAAAAAGATACCTTTGGTTTGGGTTTTAAACCAACATCGGCTGACATAGACAGAGTCAAGGCCCGCAAAAAGAATGGTTGGAATTTGTCCAAACCAATCCCTTACATTGCCTACTCTTTTGTCAAGCCGTATTTTGAAGAAGCCCAAAATCCTTCTACTCAGGATGACATTGATGAAGTTTTCCAGAGTTTCAAGGAGATGTTCTATGAGATTAATATGGTTAAAGTTGGTGAGGGCCTTAGCCGTGCAAGTGTTCAGCTGATTGGTCCAGATACCTCGCTCAACAACTGGGAAGCAACTCATCTTCCCATCAGGAAGGAGTCTTGGTAGTATGTTTTGCTACTTTTTCTATATTTGGATTATTTTAAGGGTTGTAATCCAGATATTTTAGTTTAATTACTTTTCTTTGATTTTAATCCTTCTATCCTTTCAAATTCAATGAAATGAAGCTCCAGTTTCATATTAAAATTCTATCTTTTCATTTCCCTAATTTTTGTAATTTCTTATCATTTTCAGTTTCGTTAATGCTTGCTTTAAAAATATGACATGCACGCAGAATTCATGCCCAGATCTTAAAAATTTGTCTAATATCGAAATAATGAATCAAGAAGTTGAGTATGATGAAGATGAAGCTTTTAAGGAAATAAAAAGGGAATTTGATCAATTTGAGAATAAGCCTAAGCCTAACTTAAATGAAACTGAGGCAATTAACCTGGGAAGTCCTGAACAAACCAGAGAGACAAAAATAAGCATTNAAGATAATTAATCTGGGAAGTCCTGAAGAAACCAGAGAAACAAAAATAAGCATTTATACTGAACAAAAGACGAGAGATGCCATAATTTAAGTTTTGTTCGAGTACAGAGATGTGTTTGCTTGGTCGTATGATGACATGTCGGGTTTGAGTGCCGATTTATTGGTTCATAAGCTTCCCACATATCCTAAAATCCACCAATCCAGCCAAAACAAAGGAATTTTAAGACAGACATGAATGATAAGATTAAAGAAGAAATCACGAAGCAATTAAGTACAAACGTGATCAGGGTCGTCCAATACACTACATGGTTAGAAATTGTTGTGCCAGTGCTGAAGAAGTATGGGAAAATCAGAGTTTGTGTTGACTATAGGGATTTAAACAAAGCAAGTCCAAAAGACAATTTTCCCTTACCCAACTATTCATCTCCTTGTTGACAATTGTGCTAAACATGAGATCCAATCTTTTATGGATTGCTATGCCGGATATCACCAAATTCTGATGGATGAAGAGATGCAGAAAAGACCGCCTTCACAACTCCATGGGGAACTTATTGTTATAGGGTCATGCCATTTTGGTTTGAAGAATGCAGGGGCAACTTACATGAGGGCCATGACTACCATATTCCATGACATGATGCACAAAGAGATTGAAGTGTATGTTGATGATGTGATCATTAAATCCAGAACACAAGATGACCACGTGCAAGACTTGAAAAAGTTCTTTGAAAGGCTGCGAAGGTACAATCTCAAACTTAATCCAGCCAAATGTGCATT
>ML315732.1:6172-30458 GCA_005239505.1 Nicotiana paniculata
AACCAGTTTTTTTTTTTTTTTTTTTTTTTTTTTTTTTTTTGTATGCAATTCTGGATTAAGTTGTATGATCAAGAAGGTGCATGGTAGGGTCAAGGTATTGTTCTCTAGCAGCAACGAATGGTGTTCACAGCTTTGGAATTGCATTTGAATGATTGATCAAGTGTCACTATAAAGAAGTTACTGATGCTTTATTCTCCTTTATGCGTCATCTTTATCCTGTAGCTTTTCACTCGCTTGAAATGGATATATGATTATTTTGTTTCTCTGATTTGCAGGACATGGAGTCGATAGTAGAGACCATGATGCAGCAGCTTTTGTCAAAGGAAATTCTTCATGAACCAATGAAAGAAATTGAAGAAAGATATCCTAAATGGTTGGAGGACAACAAAGCTAAGTTGAGCACTGAAGATTATGAACGTTACAGACACCAGTATGAACTTATAAGAGATCTGAACAAAGTTTACGAGACTGAACCTAGCAACTTCAACAAAATTGTAGAGCTTATGCAGAAAATGCAAGAATGTGGCCAACCGCCAAATGATATTGTTCATGAGCTTGCTCCAGACTTTGATATATCATCTCTTGGACAGCTGTAAGTGCTCTAATATTTTCAGGTTTTTGTTCATATTGAGTTAACTGCATACTGATAACTAAGTGGTTGTTATAGTTTGAGTTATCGTATCCTTTTTCCTGATTTCCTTGTAGAGAGCTATTTTGCCGAGGTTTTTGACCTATGCATGACTTTCCCAATAAAATTTGGGTTGTGGTTTAAATTCAACCCAACTACGCTTCAACACCAAACTAGTTAGAGCCGGCTTATGAATCCTTAGAAGACATTCTGTTCAATTACTATTCATAGGAGTTCATAGTTTGACTAAGTTTACGTTGGTCATCCACGTATCACAACCCTCTTCCTTTATTCGGGTGTGACTTGGAAGTGTGAAAGTAGTTTTCCTAGATTATTTTGTGGTTTGCTTTTTGTGTACATAATTAAAGGTTTAGCTTCTGATAGTGATCTCACTAAGTTGAAGTTTCATACCTTTACAAAATGGACACAGATCAAAGTTAGCATTATAGTTGTAAAATTTGAAGCGTGGCTTACATGTATTAAGATCTTTTCAGTACGAAAAAAAAAAAGGAAATACAAAACCCCATATAGACAATCTAACATACAAATTAATCCAATCAGATGTGTGAATTAACTGAAGATGTTGCCTGAAATCATGATCTCTACCATCCATAGTGTTTGAAGATAGATTGCGAGAAGTGTTTGATGTTTCGTAAAACCTAATTAGACAACCATGTTATTCTGTATCCTTTGGTATATTTAGCCATCTTTCTTGTTGTTTTGCAGATCCCCGGAGATGTTGGAGGGCCAACAGAACTGCTGTGTTATGTGAAAACTGAAATGTTCTGCTTGTTTTCTTTGTCACCATTGTCACAGTTTGCATAGAACATTTATTTTGCCCCGGATTCTACTTGTAATCTTATTGCTCTTCTCATCTCTTAATATCTCGATGCCTTATTTCCTTTCCTTTTTTGGTGATATAAGAACTACACAGATACGGCCAGCCAGTGCTTTTAGTTTAAAACAGTAAGGGGTCGTTTGGTAGGAGGTATTAGAAAAAATAATGCAAGCATTAGCTCTATGCATTACTAATACCTTGTTTGGTATATTTTTTCAACTTGTGGTATTAGTTATACATCATACTTGGCATTATCCTATGCATAAGTAATGCATAGAAAATCATGGCATTAGTAATACCAAGGCTTTAATGCATGCATTAGCATGGTTAAAGACAAAATTGTCCTTAAAGTCCCTTAGAGCTAGAGAATATGGAGGGCATTTTTGTAAGATTTTTTTTTTTTTTAAATTATGCAATGCATTATAATTTTAATACACCATACCAAACAGTAGATAAGAAATAATATTTGCATAACTAATACGCTTTATTCTACACTATTCTTATACACTCTACCAAACGATCCCTAATACATGATAATAAAAGCGTCGAACTAGTTGCCACCGGATCACAAAAGACTATCTAAATTGATTCACTCGATAGTTGCATCCATGATTTTCACTCGTTAATATATAGAGTCCAATAATCATATTTTGTGTTAGATACAAAAATGGGATTCCCACATTCATACGAGAAAACATAAGTAAACAAAGGTACAAAGACATCACTATCATTTCCTTTATTAATATGATTACAAACATTTTATTATTAATATAAACAAAATGAATGGAATTAAAGAATTGATTAAATGGCAACAGAAACAAACAGTATTCTGTGCAAAAAATGTTTAAGCATCAGAGGGAGCAATCCAGTGGCGTCCGTTGACAAAGCTCTTGGCTAGAAATGGATGGGCCGTGTCGTAATCCAGCTCACGGGCCCATGATACTCCCATCACTGCTGCTGCTCCTGGACCCCAACATTTGTACACTCCAAAAAATGCAGTCCTGGAATTTGTCATACAACCCAGCCCAGTTTAGGATTTAACTGAATTCGAAGCCCCAAAAAGAGCAAAAACACAACAATAACTGATTAACCTAAAAATACCAGCGAATATATATAATCGTGTTCAATCAATGTATAATTTATGTCTCCTGGCTTACTTGTTCTTGTTGCTGACGTGGTCCCAGTCATCCCAGCCACCATGGGCCACGACGTCATCGAAGTAGGTGTAAGAATAGACAATTCTGGAGTATTGGCCCATAGCACGGCCCACGTAAAGTGGGCCAGACCCTGTAACCCTGCACCCTATGAATGCAAATCCAGACTTGTCGTCTGGGGATCTTCTATCTTGGGCTGCTATGGACCCAAATCTTGTGGCTATTGAATGTAGCTCGCAGTCCTGCGCCAACACAAACATATGTTACTTTTTTCTTAATTTTATTATTATTTGGACAGTACAACACCAACACCATGTCTCAATCCTAAGTAAGTCGGGATATAATAAATTATTAGAGTCATTATTTGAGGATCCGCTTTCTTCTTTAACTATATTTTCTAGCTTATTAATACATTTCATATAGTTTATAAATATCAAATTTTATTTTTCTAAAAAAATTTAAAATCTGAAACCCAGAAAATTTGATATGATGGCATCTGCACTAGGAACCCTACTAGTACTTATTTAGGACGTAAATAGTTGTAGCATAGTTTACTACAGCACCCATGTCGTAGTATTAGTTTTTAATTAGTCGTGAACGTTTAAATAATGGAAAAAGCAATCCTCCTTTTATGCTACAGACATCAAGAACAGACAAGGATTCCAGCTTTAGCAAATCGGCACAATTATAGCTCACTTTTTCAAAAATTTCTTGTAGTATACTATTAGGTACTACTATTATCTTCTTTTCCCTCATCTTTTCCAATGCAACCAAATATTTTAAAACAAATTGTATGACTTTGTGCTCATAATTGCAAGATTCATTTTGACATAACACAACTTTAAAAGTTAGCTCATTAAATAAGGATTGTGCATAAATTAACGTTTTAGGTATGTACCTTATACATGGAGCGACCATTGCCAAAAATAAAGTCAATAGAGCCCTCAATGTAGCATTCTTTGAAATAATGGCGGCCAGCGTCGTCGCAGAGAGTGTCCTGTGCGCCGTAGAATCCACAGCCGGAGAAGAAAGCCTTGTCGCCTGATATCCGAAATGCCACTGCTTGCCATCCCTGCATCCCTGGCAATGGTGCTGGTGCTGTGTTCTACAACAGCCAAATACCATTACATTCAACAAAAATGAGCGATTTTCTTGTGACAATTTTAATATTGTGGTAAAAATATGACAATACACTACTAACAGCGCATGAGTTTAATTTAACTTATATATATATATATGAAATTGTTAACCTGTAGAATAAAGTAGATTAGCTGTTATTAATAAATTGAATAAAATTCTTTAAATTGTTAGTTAAATCCATAGAGCTTGGATAAGGTTTTATAGGTTGGGATTTCCCATATATTCTCCAAATTATCTGTAGAAAACCACTACAGATAATTATCAATATTTAACGTAAAGTGTAACCTAGAAAGAGAGTAAATAACATACTATTATAATCGGTTAAATACTTTGCAAAATGTACAAATTGTTTAAACACTTAAATCTATTCTCCGATTGGTGCAAACTGAGAAAGTTTTCTGACATTCTTATCTAGTGTTGTATTTTTCCAACTTTAGCCACAACATAGTGATATGCAACTGCGAAATTGCCTCTCTCTCTCTCTCTCTCGTTTAAAATTAGTTTAGTAGAAAGAAAAAAAAAACAAAAAGGAGAAAAAGACCATACTTTGAAGCTAATATTTCTAGCAGAGAAAAAAGGAGCATAAACAGTGACAGAAGCAGTTTGATAGGTACGAAGCTGTTGTCCATCTGCGCCTTTGTCTTTTGCTCTATCATGCCATTCTATTATCGTCACTTCCCTTCCTGCTCCTTGAAATGTTATGTATGGCTTTGTTTCTGCCACCACCACTTTCTCTCTACACCAACACACACATTTTTCATTTCATTAAATATAAGAGAGACAGACACCCGTGAACTAGAAAAAGATTGATGCGTCAATTAATGAAAATGTACGAAACATGTTCACGTACTTGGACTAATAAAAATAACTGTCACTATATGTAGATGCTTCTTGCATGGTATATAAGAATGATTGAAGAACTAACCTAAATAGTTATCAATCCAACTGTTTAAACTAAAAGTATCGGTGAATATATAAAGTATAATTTATGTATTATATATATGTACACATATGGGATATATTTAAATTTAAAAATAATTCAACTTTAAACTCTTTATTTTACCCTTAATGAAAAACTATTATAACCATACAAATATCATGACCTCACAAAACTTTTAAGACCACAAGTTTCAAAAGTTTTCTACTTTTTTCACGATTCCTATATAATAATGAATTATACCATCTGAATTACACGAAGGAATTTTTTTTTTTCAAGAAAGGTGCGTGAATCATTAAATACACGTCTTATAATATTCTATGTTTGAACTCTCTTTAAAGAAGAAGAAGAATTAACTTCTACGTGTACGTACGTGACAATGTAAAAGAAGTTTTATATTATCGAATCACCTAAATGATAATTACATACATAATCGTCCATAAAAAAGAGGAATTAGTAACGTTGAAAATGAATGAGGAGGAAGAAAATAATTACATGTAATAACCAGGACAAATGTCAATAATGACATTCATTCGGTTGTTGTGGGGAATAGAGTCCACAGCAGCCTGAACTGACTGGTAATCTCCATAACCATTAACGTTAACTGAGATATGGCGAGTGCCTGAAGGTCCGATCCATTTATGGCGGCGGTGCTTGATAAAATTGGAAGCTGCTGATACACTGCTACAATCTGCAAAAAAGAAGAATAAAAAGTAATGTACGAAGAAAATGGTGAATATGGTAAAATAAGAACTGAAAACAGCCATTAAAATAGAATTTAATATCCTGAAAATATTTGAGAGAGAATGTAATGTTGGGAAACTGGGGAAGAATGTTATTAAGTGAGGGAAGTATATATATGTGTGGGGAATTTAGAACCTGCAACGGTCATATTTTCTGTGTTCCCTCGCCTTTAGGATATGTGTGTTAATTAATAATATATAATATGCTAATAATTAATTTGTTATATATGCGTGACCATTTTGTTCAAAAGTCAAGAACTTTGACTCTTATATTTGTTTTCATCATTTGTAACTTAGATTTCTGTGCTGATTAGCAGCAAAAAAACATAATCATAAGCCATTCAAGAAGAAAAAAGAAATGTATTTAGTTATATGGCGTTCATTTTCATACAATATCGGTATTTTAGTAACATAAATCATAAGTAAAATAAAACACAATATCTAATCCAATTGTAACTGGTCAGTGGAGATTATTTCTCCAATTCAATATATTAGGATAATCAATATATTTGGAGAATGCGATTATTCTGTATCATACTTAAAATAGTATGTTTTGAGAAATCCAGAACATATATAGACTGGATTACTTTTAATTATTATTATTATTTTTTTTTTTTGGTTAAAGGAGTACGTAGTAAGTTTTGAATCTTGAATTTTCACACTTTAGTACTTACACCCCTACATTTACAAATTTTGCCTCCTCAAAGTAAAGGTAAAGGAATTTGTGAAATCATTAATTAATTGCCAATATAGATACATGTATTACTCATGTCGGTCCATTTTTATTGATTTTTTGTTGTTTTCACATATATTAAGGAATTCATCTTTTAACATTAATTAAAATGAAATTGATCATATTAATCTTTATTTGTTCATAACAAATACTTCTAGTCTCTTTACTCTAAGGACAACTTTTGAAAATAAGAAGTTTATTCATTTTTGATATTTGAAAAAACAAATATTATGGACCACCAATAAAAGCCCAAAAAATCAACTAATTAAATTGGATGGGAAGATTAATATTAATTACATCGTGAATGATGAATAAATGAATCATTTTTCTGGTATGACAATGCTCTTTCTAGTCTTTTATGTTATAAAGTCTTAGAAATGGCTGCTACCTACCAGTCAGAGACTCAGAATATTCTAACCAATATTTCTTCAACTTAAGTCCTGCAATTCTGAGTATAAATGTTTCTTTCAACTGAAATCATAAAATTAAGTAATAAGTATGTAAGAAAGGTAAGCATGGACTGAAGATAGTTAATATCAAAAACCATAACTAATTAAATTATCGAATAAGCTGCGTTAAGGTAAAAATAGGAAAGGCCTGAGATAAATTTAAATGAAGCACTCAAGGCAAATTTTACTTAATTGGAATTGAAGCATATTTGTTGTTGTATAGAAAAATAATATTATTCCCATTGTTCCAGTTAAGAGAGTGCTAGGACCCGTAATCTTCACGAAAAAGTATTATAAATCAAACTAGTTTCCAGTTAAAGATATATGAAAACTACTTGAATAAAACTATAGTTAAAGAAACAAAAGCTATAGACTTTTAATTTTTTTCGAAATTAACTACATATAGTGGAGTGCCATTCTTTCTGAGACGGAACAAATAATAATAAGTAGTAACATTAAAAAGAAGGGAGAAACAACACCTATAGAAAAGAAACATGATAAATGAAGTGTACACCATAAGCAAAGGGGTTTCATGTTCGAGTAGGTTCGAGCTTTGAGTGTGGAGTCAGTTATATTTGTTAGGAAGTGTTTTTTATCTTCCAATATGAAATTTTTGGATGCTTAATAATTCGAACTTAATTAGTCGGACCTCAATGCGAATATCAGACATTGAGTGGGAAACAAAAAAATTAAGACTACGGTGAATTTGGTATGAAGGAAAATATTTTCATTGAAAATGAGTGATTTTATCACTTATTTTCCCTTGTTTGGTTGGTGAATGAAAACCTTTTTCCGAAAAATATTTTCTAGTATTTGGTTAGAGGGTAGAAAATATTTTTTAAGAAAATAATTTTTGATGCTACTCTCCTCACCCCTTCCCCCAAGTCCCTATGTTTCTTGTGCCCTCCCCTCTCCTTCCCCCCCCCCCNCTCCAAAACAAATACACAACATTTTCATGACTCTATTTTCTTCAAAAATTTAGTTCTTGTTCTAAAAATTCACACAAACCCAAAGGAATTAATGTGTTGTTTTACTTTTTTATGCAAAAACAACGTTGAATTTTGTGTTCCGTAACTAAAAAAAATATTTTTTTTTGGTTGAAAAGGAAAATACTTTTTCTACATCATGAAAAGAAAATACTCTTTTTGTTAAAATGAAAGAAAATACTTTTTCTACATCATGAAAAGAAAATACTCTTTTTGTTGTAATAAAAGAAAATACGTTTTACTAAATCATTTTGTTGAAATGAACGAAAATATTTTTTCTACATCATGAAAAGAAAATATTTTTTTTTGTTAAAACGAAAAAAAAACTTTTTTTATTTCATGAAAAGAAAATACTCATTTGTTGAAATAAAAAAATTACTTTATTTAGGGTGGGGTTGGGTGAGGCGAGGGTGGGTTGGGGCGAGGGTAGAGTTGGAGTGGGGTGGGGGTGTGAGGGTGGGTTCGTATGGATTGGTGGGAATGGGAAAAGATTGGAAAAGAGTTTTAAAAAATATTTTCTCTTCGCTTGATAGGAAAAATATTTTTTTCCAACAGGAGAAAAATATATTCATGAGAAAAATATTTAATTTAACCAAACATGAGTTGAACCAAACACACCCTACAAAGTGTGTCGAATGTTTAGCTGTAAATGCCTTTGAGTTTATAGACAAAAGGTTGAAACGGTCATGTTTATTAATTTGCATGTGAGGAATACATAGGAGTAATAGTGTAAGTGGTGTGCATGTAGGGAAAAAATGGTCCTAGTATGGTCTCTACATTTTTGTACTAATAAAATACACTATAGTTGCTTTCCCTCTTCTCCCCTTGGTCCCTAGCTATGTGGAGACCCACTATGAGTAATTTTTTTTTTTTTTTTTTTTTTTTTTTTTTTTTTTTTTTTTTAATGTTCATGGAAATGGGCCTTTCGAATTTAAAAGTCAGTTTTTTCGAACGTTGGAAAGGGGGGGAAGAGAACTTTTTCCACACAAAGGGACGATAAGACAAAAATTCCAAACTTGTATAAAGATTGATCTTTTTAAAGAAACAAGAAAGTTTTTTATGATGGGATGTTGATTTTGCTTGATTTTTGGGCGTAGGACCTCAAATCATTGAATAAACAGTTAAAAAAAGAATGAAATCCTGTTTAACCTTGAGCAATTAATAGTAATTCGTGTGTAGAATGAAAAAAGAATTTCTCTAAATGAAAAGTTAGTAGTTAGTAGTACTATTGGAGTAGTCTTTAATTAGTAGACTAGATGAAAAAAGGTCCATATAAGAGTCCAATATTAAAATTATACTAAAATTATTGTTTTTTGGTGTTTAGCTAATTTTTTAATAAATAAATAATCATTATTATATCCAGATAGTTATGAATAGAGAATGATATTAGGGATCACAGTTTACAATAAATTTATTTTAAAAATTTACATAAAATTAAATTATAAATTATAACTTATTAAGTTGCTCCAATTAACATTAAAAAAATTGTGCTATAATACTCATTTTAACCTCCAGTCGAAGTCGAACACAAAAATCAAATTGAAAATTTGATATCAATGGTATTGGGAAAATACCTAAGTCACCCATGAATTATGCATCAAATCCCTGTTACACAATTTCTGAGCACAAAAATTATCTTACACATTCAACCTTTTCAGCGTGTGTCTAATACACACCTCTCTTTTTTACCAGTTTAAAAAAATACTATGTTGAATGTCACGCTCCAATAAAATCATGACACGTGTCATATATTTTTAAGAGAAAATATTTAAAATTACTCTTATACTCTTAATTTAAAAAATCCTCTAACATCTCCATCTTCTTTTTCCGCCACAGTTGACACCACCGGAAAAAAGCTACTGTCATTGCTTCTTAACCTTCACGCAGATTCAATTTCTATAACAAACCCAAGGCCAAGAATGAAAGAGATGAAACTAAAATTGCAATTCCTCTGTTCCCCATTTTCCTCCATTTTCAGATCCATACCACAATTAAACAAAGCAAATCAAAGTCAGTTTTTCATTTTTATGAATTAAACAAATCTCATTTTCATGAATTAAACAACTTCAATGTCAATAAAATCTCAAATCTTCCCTTAAATGACAGAAACTGAGTTAGTGATTTTATCATTTCAGTCAATTCTTATGAAATACAAAAGATTATTTATGTAAAGATTAGATGTTTAGATGAGTTTTAATAATGAAAATGACGCACGAGAAGTTTGGAAGGCAATTTTAAGAAAAATTTACAGTACCTTCATTAAATTCTTCATCATGAGTTTTGGTGGATTTTGTAAATGGCAAAGAAAAAATAAAACAGGAAGGGAGTTTGGGGAAGACCGAGAGGAGGGGAGGGGGGTGTTCTTGGTAGTTTTGGGAAAATCGAGATAAAAGGGATGCTTAGAAGCTTTTTTAATTTGATAAAATTGAAAATAAGGAAAATATTACTATTATTCTGACACGTGGCACCAAAAATATGGATTTCGAAAAAATATTTACAATTTTTACGCGCTCATTTTTTCTTGTTAAGCATGCGCGAGCCACATAGCAAAATAGGTGTGTATTAGACACACTTTGGAAAGGTTGAGCGTGTCAGATAATTTCCGTGGTCAGAAAGTGTGTAATAGAAATTTGGTCCATAGTTCAGGGGTTAACATATGTATTTTGTCATGGTATTATTTTTTCACTATTCGAATATCTTACAACAGAATACATTAAAAAGCTACAAGTGTCATTTATAAATAATTTTCTAGAATAAAAAGCTTACCAATCTGTCTGTAAACTAATATGGAATACATCTAAATTAGTCTTGCAAATATTTCAACAGTCGTAACAATCAGCTACTTGATGAAAATTTAAATGAACAACATCATTATTTATAATACGATAAAAAAATGAAAAATGTTATGATTTTATAATGATGCAATTTACTACTTCAAACAAAGAAGAATAATAGGCATCACAACAAATATGAACATGATATAAATTGTAATAATTCAATTAATTCAAATTATATTTTATTATAACTCGTTTAAATTGATGTTAACTGGTGATAGAATAATAAACATTTGATAGAATTCTATATAAAATATTAGATTTTTATGTTTTCCTCAATTTAAGGAGAAGAGAAAAATATTTTTTATTTTTTATGAAATTGTCATGTGTTAATTTTCATAATGAAACAATAGAAAAATTATAACAAATAATGTTTAAGACAATCTAGTGATAGTTGAAAACTTATCATGGAAGAATAGAGTTCAAACCATATAGATTAAATTATCATATCAATTAAGTATATATTATATAACCTCTTGGTACAGTAGGAGTAAATCTATATTTTTTAACAAGCTATATTTTTTAAAATTACTTTTGAATATGAAATTATTTGGTTTGAAATCGCCTTCAAATAGTATGGATAGATGAAAACCATTTAATTTCTATTTTCAAATTGCTTTAAGATAGTATGAGTAAAGATGAAAATCTTGTAAATATCGATACTTTTTTTTTTGTTGCGGTATTATTTAAAAATTAATTTTACTTTCTTTATGAAAACTTTTATGTGAATAAAACAAAATTAATCATTTTTCAAAATGAGAAAAAGGTTGTAAATGAGCATTTGCAGTGCACAAACAATTTAATCAACACATGCATAGTGCATTTCAAGGAGAGTTGTGGCTATAGGAATGTGGGGTCCACATGTATCAAGATGGCGTAGTAACCTAAATGGAACCTATATTTGTGCCACTTCGTCATGTCGGTCCCCAAACTTAACAATTTGCCAATTGAACACTTGCACTCCTTCAAACCGTGTATAATAAATACTTATGACAAGAGATTGTCAGTGCGTGCAATACAATCTCCTTCGCGTTGGCTGCCACGTCAAAGATAACAATTTATAAATGTCATGTCACATGGTAGATAAAAAATAATTAAAATCAAAAATAAAAATAAAATTCAAACATAAAAATAGATGCTTTTCCCGTTTTCTCTTATCCTTACCGCATTGTCTTCTAATTTTATATTTCTATCCGGAACTTTGGCCGAAATTTTCTCCAACAGTGACTTTTATATTGTGTTTTACCTTGTCGATTGGGAGGTCGGTCATTTCACAACAAGTGGTGGAGAGACCAACATCGGCGAGAGTTAGGGTTTTGGAACTGGAGGCAGTGGAGGAGGCCCTGAAGTTTTTTAGGGTTTGGAGGATGACATAATCGGGTTTTAGCTTGGATTTGAAAGGGAGGGCGTCAGAATCGGAGTCAGAGTCGTGAGCTGCTCGCCGGCGTTTCTTCTTGTCCGCCATTGATGATAGAGATTACGGCGGCGTTAGTATTCATCCATATATTTCAAAATAATAGAAGAAACTAAGAAATAGGCTATCCTTTAGGCATCCAAGTTTCTCTAAGAGAATTACGTCTTTTTCTGTTGCTGAAAGTGGTGTTAATTCCCACCATGATAAATGCTTTTTTTGATGTGGTGTGATTTGAAGCTCTGTTCTCCTTTGCAAATAGGGGAGGGGTTGGGGAAGATGCTAATTGGAAAAAGAGAAATGGGGTGGGGGGACTGGGAATTTTGTTTTTTGTTTTTTGCTTTTTGCTTTTTTACATATTTTATTTTATTTTTCATTTTTATTTTAATTATTTCTTATTCAAAATGTCATATTCACGCTCGTTGTCCGCGTGAACTACACTCGTATTGTCCAACTCAACTATTTTGTTGCCACATGTGCTTGGTCAACAGTCAGGGGGTTTAAAATATAAGTTTTAATCAAGTTAAAGTGTTTGGATAAAAATTTGTAGATTATAGGGACCGGGATGACAACCCGAAACAAGTACAAGTGTCTAAGAGACTATTCTGCCTTTAAGAAATGCAAATATAAATTTTTTATGAAATAACATATATGTCCTTTGTCAACATCTTTCCTTTTCTATATAATAGATTTCGTTCACGAACATATATAAGATTTGAGAACGTAAACTCCAACTCAAGAAATTAAGATATATATACAGATATATATTGCAACTCGCCAACGTGAAACCAGAATCGTTAATAATCGTCGATCAACCGTACAATAATAAATTCGTTCCTGAGCCTTCTACACATCGCCCCACACATTATGGGAACTGGCTATGCCCAAAATCGTTACCTTCATCGCATGCCGAACACAGAAGGTTAACTATGACTATGATGGGTGGTTTTGCTAAAATATACAATAATGGAACTAATGTTTTCGTAAATCATAAGAGAATGATAATTACACTGATGCACAAGAAGCTCAACAAACTCTTGAAATAGTAAAAAGATATATCAAAAGAAAGAAAAGGAGGGGGGAAGGTTACTCTACCGAAGAAAGAGGGAATGCACATTTGCTTTAAATAGTTTCCAAATAACTATTTTGCACCTTTGATTGTACCTCACCGAAAATCTTTTATTGTGAATAGCTTATTAAAGTCACTTCCTTGATTGATCTAAAATATCAATATATTTGGTATTAATATTGTTATTCAAGTTGTTGGCAGAAAAAATGATTATACATTTGGCTTTGCTCGAACGAATTTGATATATATATATATATATATATTCAATAAATGGTGTTAAATTTCTGATGGGAAGGTGGCACATTTTAGGATAAGGCATGGGAATGAGCCTTCCAGCTATGAATTTGAAGAAAACAATCTGACAATTGCTTTTATTAGTAGGCCACCATGTCCAACAGATTTTTTGTTTTACATTCGGGGAACTTCTATTTTGCTTGCAGTTTGATGGAATTCTTTTGGTTTAATCCAAACCCTGCTTATTCGATTAATTCTGATTTGCACTGGATAGGTCAATTAATATGGCTAGAGCATTCAATCCTATGCAAGAGTGGTTGTAATTTGTAGGGAGAAAGAATTAAGAATATAATTATTAGCTTTTAAAATTATTTTATTTTGAAAAATATTTTTTTAAGTGCTTTTCAAAAAAGTACTTTTTAATTAGCAGCAATTTGTGTTTGACTAATTAATTTAAAAAGTCCTTTTGAGCAACAATTATTATTTGGTCAAGCTTTTAAAAAGTAATTTTAAGTGTAGTTTTTCAAAGTATTTTTCGAAAAAATATTTTTGAGAAGAAATTGTTTTTTCTACTTCTCCAAATTTGATTTTATTTCTACTCATGTCACACCCCTTTTCTAACCCCCCAAAAGATATGTGTGTTATTGGATTGTTGTGAGTTAAAGAGTTTTTCCAATTAAAGTGACAAACTTGAGTAGGATTATTTTATTTACAGAGTCGCCACTTGGAATTTATTTTTTCCGGTGTTCAAAGTCACCTTTTATTTGAATCCCTAGTCAAAGGAAAGTTTGACTCTATTTTATTGATCCGCGAAAATAAAGTTCGGATAAGGAATTCTGTTGACCGGGAGAAGGTGTAAGGCAGTCCCCGAATCCCATGGTTCTAGCACGGTCGCTTTATTGACTTAAAACTTGGCTTGAATTAATTTTGAACAAACTGTGATTTATAAGATTTCATATTTTACCTATCCGCTTTTACTTCCTGATTATTAGATTTAACAAGAAAAATGATATTGGACAAAATAATGTTGTCATAATCACGCTACGCAAGCGAATGCATGATCGAGACGAAATTTGTTCATTTTATCATAATAGCGCTACGCAAGCGAATCCACAGTTATGGCGAAGATTATTAGTACATTATTACTTTTGAAAAAAAAAAGTTATTATATTTAAAGGAATTAATTAAAAATTAACTATCACGCTACGCAAGCGAATCCGCGATTTTAACAAAAAGGATTAATTAAATTAGGAATCAATTAAAGCTAGTAGAAATGATATGAGATTATTGGATTAAAATTTATTGAATGTTAAACATCACGCTATGCAAGCGATTCCGTGAGTTAAAGCGCGCCTACTAATTGTCTAACGTTTAAATTAACTATTAAGATGATTAAATTACATAGGTAATTAAGTTATACAATTATTAAAAGAAAATATGATGAATTTAAAACTATTTGAAAAACTTGTAATTAGAAACTTGGACCAACTTTGTTTGTTGGGTTAAAATGACGTTGGGCCACTTTCTTTGTTATTGGGCCGCTAGACCAATTCTATTACATAATAAGATTATGTCTAAGGCTCAATATTTTAATTCTTTAAACTCCCTTGACAGTAAGCCAATTACTTACACAAGGTAATTCCATAACTCAATACATCTGATCTTAACATACTAATAAATACTAAATCATGGAGAACTAACCTTTACCAACTCTAAACCTCTTTACAAACTCTAAACAATAACCTTGAAAAAATTATGCAATCTTTAGTATTACCAAAGTTTTCTAATCCAGGTATCAAGAGGAATATTTCAAATGAGAATCGGACAAAGCTGAATGACGGACCTAATAGACATTCAAAATAACTTTATGGCTACGTTCATATCTAAGCACTGGCGAATGAAACTACAGAAATTAAATCTTAACGCAAAGATGGAATCTTTTAAGGTTTTACATACACAGTCTGCTTATTTAAACATAAAGGCCATCAAAAGTTCAATGACAAAGAAATCCTCAATTCCATAATCTAACATAGCTAAAGTTACTGGAAATAATCACAAGACCTTCTACATGTCTATTATTGATATACGAAAGCAACGAATTCATACGCCGACACTCTGATGAATTCGAACACTTGAATATTTATTCCAGTAAGCTTGAGGGATATTTAAAGCAGTCCACACGGAATCTTTTCAAAGGCTTAAAATACACTGAAGAACTCAAATTGCTGCACTTGCATTCATTCTTGATCAAGGATTTCAGTACATTAAAGGAATTACCTGGATAGCAGAAAAATGTCAGCAATAGATGAACTAAAAATCAGCAGCGATGACAACAATAAAGCAGCAAAAGGGACAACGGCAAGCAACAGAAAAAGAACCAAATAAATCGGCCCGAATAGATCTTGAAGCCCAACAAACTTTCAGGTAAAAAAAACTCGAAAACTAAACTTCAAAGACCTTTGCTCATTTAAGTATTTTAGTTTCAGAGAAACTCACTCAATAGCCCCTCAAACTCTCTGTTGTTTTGTGCTCAAAGTCTTTCACATGTATAAGTGTGTAAAAGATGTGTCTTTATTTTTAGAGTCAAGATGTGTGTAAGTGTTATGGAGCATGTGAAGATGTCCCTGAAATGAGTGAGAGGAGTCCCCTTTAAATAGGAAAAACAAGCACCTTTGGACAGATTTTGGTTCACCAAAAATCTGTCCAAAAGACTTACTTTTTCTCACCAACAACCTGTCCAAGGACTGTCCAAATAGGAGAAAGGACAGTCCTTTTACTAAATTCATAAACAAGGAGAGTAGTTGTACTCTTAGCATGCTTCAAATAGTAAAAGTAAACTAACATGTACACTATTCTCATTATTCACCTTCTACCCTTCACAAAATAATATCAAACTACTTCAACTGACTCAAACCAGTGTAGAAGCAGAAAATTCAGCATAACTTACCCAATTAAAGCAGATTTTAAACTCAAATAGTAATACGTGACATCAATATCAAACGACTGAAACAAGCGAAATATATTACCAACGAAGTAATTGGTTAAAACAAACTAACTGAGCGACAAAAAAATCGGTCCAGAAAAGTATGAAAATCCGATTATGACCTAAAACATGATTTCTTATTGGTTAAACTAACTAATTAAATCAGTAACTAAAACAGTTAAGCGGAGATAGAAACAACCATTAAGGACATCTAAAGACATATTAAACGACAAAACTATTAACAAAACAACGACAAACTTAGAGACTAGACTGTAAGTAACAGAAAAAAAAAACAAGACAAAACTTAATCCTAACCTAAAAATAATTATGAAGAAAAACCAGAAAAAGCGATTAATATTTTACCAATTTCATAATTCAGCTTCCCGAGTGCCAATTCGACAGCAATCTGAACTTCGAGTACGATTTTCTTATTGATAAATCGTGACCGCAAACTCCGGTGAGTAGAAGGTCACTCGCGATATCACCACGTGCTACGAGTTCTAGGTTGGCCTGAAAGAAGCGTGGTGGAGGTTGGAGTTTCGAGTTTGGGCATAATTAGTTGAGTATTGGTGGGATTTGGTGGGTGTGAGTTATAGGCTTGGCAAGAGAGTGAAGAGGGGAGTATGTGGTGACATTTAGGGGCAAGTGGAGGTGCGTCCATGGCGGCAGGTGGCGATAGTGGTGGTAGCATGAGGCGAGGGGGAGGGTTTTGAGGATTTTGGGGTATGGAATGGGAAAGAGTGGGAAGAGAGGAGGAGCTGGTGAAATTTTCAGGGGTTTTGGGCGGTGGCGCGCGGCGGGGCAGAGGCGGCGGCGCGACTAGTGTTTGGTTCTGTCAATTTTTTGTGGAGATTTGGGGGATTTGGGTTGTGGATCTAGAAAGGGGGTGAGTAGAGTAAGGAGATGGTGTAGGTTTGATGGTGTTTGGAGCACCATCGACGGCGGCGCACGGTGGTGACAGTGGAGGGGGCAGCATCGGCAGAGAGGAAGGAGAGAGTGAGGAGAAAAGTTTAGGGTTTGTATTAAGGAAAAATGGCCAAAAATCTGATCTTAGAAGGCTTTTATATGCCAAGTGAAATTAAATCTAGGCCATTGGATTAAGAATAAGGAAGGGCTCAGATTGAGTCTTGGTTTCACTTGATGAAACGACGTATAAACTACGTCGTTTTGAACTAAGGCTTGGCCAACCCTCAATTGGATTGGGTATGGACGAATAGGGCTCAGGTTTTGGGCCAATTTGGCTCAATTTTAATTAAAAAATACAATAGCCCAAACTCTTAACCCCTAATTATTTTATTTAGTCCTAAAGGAAGAATACAAGTAAAAGAAAAATCTTTTTGGTGTATATAATTTATAGATACAAAACTAAAATATACAAATAAAAGGTAAAAAATATTTTTGGTATTTTTAATAAAGGAATGCAAATAAAAATGCACAAACAATTAAAATCATCCAAATACTAGTATTAAAAGCATGCAAAAATTAGGTATTCACAGATGCCTCTCTTTGCTCGAGAACATGAAGAGTTTTCGTGAAAAGAAAAGTGAATCCATGACTAATTTTTTCTCACACATCACTACAATGAAGCATTTTGAAAAAGGTGACCGAACCTTGCTTCCGATGTTGCCTACATATCCTTGGCTATAAAAGAATCAGATCAGTGTGGTTCTGGAAAAAGTTTGGTAGTTGGGACTACCAGACACTGGATTTAAAACCGTTGTTGTTGTTGTTGTTGTTGTTGTTATTGTTACTGTTACTTGCTGCTTACATTAAAGGAAAAGAGAAGAGAACTACATATGTCTGCAAACTAAGAGTTACAAAATTCCTATCTACGTGCCTTATGGAGTCAAATCTTGATTTTTGACTTGCTCGCTTGTGTCGACCATAGATTGGATCTTGATGCTCTTTGAATAAAAGATTATGACTCAATCTCAATTGCTTGCTTTCTGGATCAGAATTTTAGAAGATGAATCTTGAGAAGCTGGGTTGCTGACACATTGTCGATGCTAACTCCAACCATCTTGTGATCGAAAGAACTTCTTTCTTCTGATGAGACACTGAAACTGCAAGATTTAACCGTCACCTGTGCTCTACGGCGGGGCCTGAAAAGCCATCAAAGACGAACAAAACGAACAAAATTTTTCTGCCCCAGTTTGAGCTAGGAAAATCTTGTGAGTTATCAGAGAAAGCTATAAACTATCTAATTTATTGAAAGGCACACAGAAATAGTAGAATAAACTAGCTAAAAGAGATAAAATTTTGCAATGAGGGATTGTGTACCCTATGTTACCAAGAGGATTGGCAACTAGGGGTTGGAACCCTGTATTACTGAAAGGAAATATAACCAGGGGTTGGAACCCTGTACTACTGGAAAGAAAACGTAACCAGGGGTTCGCACCCTGTATTACTGGAGAGGAATGGAACCAGCGGTTGGTGCCCTGTATTACTGAAAGGAAATATAACCAGGGGTTGGAACCCTGTACTACTGGAAAGAAAACGTAACCAGGGGTTCGCACCCTGTATTACTGGAGAGGAATGTAACCAGCGGTTGGTGCCCTGTATTACTGAAAATGGATGTAACCAGGGGTTGGCACCCTGTATCACTGAAGAAGAATGTAACCAGGGGTTGGTACCCTGTATTACTGGAAAGGAGTGTAACCAGGGGTTAGTACCCTGTATTACCATGAAATGGATGTAACCAGGGGTTGGCGCCCTGTATCACCAGAAATGACTGTAACCAGGGGTTGACACCCTGTATTACTGGAGAGGAAATGTAACCAGGGGTTGGTACCCTGTATCACTGAAGAAGAATGTAACAAAGGGTAAATGGTTCTACCTGGGTTAAGCTATGTTACCGGGACCGAACCCATGGTAAGGCTGCCTACGTATCCTTTCGGAATTGGTACCCTGTATCACTGAAGAAGAATGTAACAAAGGGTTGGTACCCTGTATTACTGGAAGAAATGTAACCAGGGCTTGGCACCCTGTATTACTGAAGGAAATGTAACCAGGGGATGGCACTCTGTATTACTGGAAGAAATGTAACCAGGGGCTGGCACCCTGTATTACTGGAAGAAATGTAACCAGGGGTTGGCACCCTGTATTACTGGAAGGAAATGTAACCAGGGGTTGGTACCCTGTGTTACTGATAAAGCATTCAATTCCTATAGGCAAAATGGTTCTTCCTGGGTTAAGCTATGTAAAATGACCTGAGTGAAGAGTGCTTCTACCCGGAACCATGAGCTGGATCCCCCTAGGTGAAATGGTTCTACCTGGGTTAAGCTATGTAAAACACCCTGAGTGAAAAGTACTTCTACTCGGGACTATGAGCTGGATCCCCCTAGGCAAAATGGTTCTATCTGGGTTAAGTTATGTAAAACACCCTGAGTGAAAAGTACTTCTACTCGGGACTATGAGCTGGATCCCCCGAGGTGAAATGGTTCTCCCTAAGTTAAGCTACTAAACTAGGAGGTATGAATAGTAGTGATGCATGCCAAAAATAAAAGAAAAATGGAGATTTTAAGGAGCTTGCGTTCGGTGACATTCGTCCTTTAAGAATCGCCACTCTGCACTGCTTTGTTCCTGCTTCAAACAAAGAAAAATTTATGAGTTTTCAAAGTGGTGGTTGGTTTGTGGCCTTGATGCCCTATTGTGGTTTTGACTTCACGGCCTCTCCGCAGCTGAAGAACTGATTCTACCAGTATGGTACCGAGGTTCTCGGATACTCTATCACGGCCTCTCCGCAGTTGAAGAACTGATTCTGTCAGTATGGTACCGAGATGCTCGACTGATCTGTATCATTTTCTGGAGACCTTAGCTTTCCAATGTTGCCCCCAACTATTTCATACCCAGACGTCCTTGGTATTGCTACCTTTGTCTCCGAGGCAATGCAATTTTCTTTTAAAAAGAAAACTCAGTTGTCTTGCACCTGGTACCGGTTTGTGTCTGCAGTGCTTGTCAACTTTTCTCATGAAGAGGTCTTGCTTAGGCAACCTTTTCAGTCTCTTTGAGACACTTTGTTCGCCTTGTCAAATGAGATCACAGACGGGTTCGTGCCTTCGTCAATGTCGTATATGCCCCAAATTGTGCTTGATATTACGGGGAAACTATAGCCAGTTTTGCAGCCATTTGTTTGCTTCACTTTTGACGAAAGATTAGACCGAAAGAGACTCAAATAAAATTACGGGTAAAAATATAATAATACTTGAAGGTGCAAAATAACTGTGCTTAAACAAAAGGCGTCCCTTTCGGCGAAAAGAACATGGAGACTTATCTGGAAGTATGTGCCGACTTCAATGAATCATGACATGCATTTTGGAGTGGACGCCTGATCCGTCTGAGCTGTCTAATTCTAAAAATCCGCCGCAAAGGTTCCTCTTGAAACTGTATTGGTTGTGCTCATGCCGGAGTACGAAGACTCTCATTCGGCTAGTAGCAGCCTTTGCGGGTTTTCGCCAACTGACCTCTCTCATTTCTCTACTCATCGTCGTATTATGGTGCCCATTTGGGTTTTCACCAATAAGACTCTCTCATTTCTCTGCTCACTGTCGCCTTACAGTGCCCATACGGGTTTTCACCGATAAGAGTCTCTCGTTTCTTCTCTTTTTTTTTTAACTACAATACGACATGCGGAAAGTTGCCCATGGAATGGCGACTTCAAATATTCTCAAAGATCGACCAGAAGTTCTTAACATGGAAAAATGGGAAAAGAACCTTGAATTGAATTACCACTTTTGGAACCGTTTCTAGAGAAAAACGATAAAAAAAAAAAACAAACTTCTGCCCCAGTTTTGGAGTATTGGGCATATGGATTTTTGTTGTGATGGGACCGAACCCATGGTAAGGCTGCCTACGTATCCTTTCGGAATCAGGTCGGACGTAGTTCAATGCTCAGAAGATTTGTTGTTTGGGTTCTTTTCTTTACTTCCCCTTTTTTGTTGCAAGTACATAGGTTCTAAAAAAGCGGAAAACAAAGAAAACAAATACATCTCAAAAGGGTTAACTAGAGGGTGACACCTATTTGGAACAAACGAGCAATGATGGCCTTCGTCATCTCGATTATGAGAAAATCATGTGTGAAAGTTCCACAGTTGGGTATATATCAGACATAATATCTTTTGACTGCATCTGCGTTAATGGTCATGCCTGGTACCCTTCCTTCTTCATCTACCAGGTGCAAGGCCCCTTTTGGTAACACTTTCTTGATGATGTAGGGCCCTTGCCAGTTTGGGGCGAACTTTCCTTTAGCTTCTACTTGGTGTGGAAGAATGCGTTTCAGAACGAGTTGGCCCACCTCGAAGTGCCTTGGACGCACTTTCTTGTTGTAAGCGCGTGCCATTCTTTGCTGGTATAACTGGCCGAAGCACACTGCCGCTAGCCGTTTTTCATCAATCAACATCAGTTGTTCCAATCGGGTCTTTACTCATTCTGTATCTTCAATCTCCGACTCTGCGATAACTCGGAGAGATGGAATTTCGAATTCGGCCGGTATAACCGCTTCCGTTCCATATACCAACAGATAAGGAGTTTCTCCAACGGATGTGCGAGCAGTTGTGCGGTATCTCAAAAGAGAAAAAGGCAACTTTTCATGCCATTGTCTGGAACTTTGGATCATCTTCCTAAGAATCTTTTTGATGTTCTTGTTCGCCGCTTCAACGGCTCCGTTGGCTTTTGGACGGTAAGGGGTAGAATGGCGATGCATAATTTTGAATTGCTCGCATACCTCTTTCATCAAATTACTATTTAGATTGGCTGCATTGTCAGTGATAATGGTCTTCGGGATACCAAAACGACAGATGATGTTGGAATGGACAAAGTCTACCACTGCTTTCTTGGTGACTGCTTTGAAAGTGGCGGCCTCCACCCACTTGGTGAAGTAATCAATTGCGACCAAAATGAATTTATGCCCATTTGAAGCCTTTGGCTCGATTGGCCCAATAACATCCATTCCCCAAGCAACGAAAGGCCAAGGAGAGGACATGGGATGCAACTCCTAAGGTGGCGAGTGAATCAGGTCACCATGAATCTGGAACTGGTGACATTTGCGAACAAAACTGAAGCAATCTCGCTCCATAGTAAGCCAATAATACCCTGCCCGCAGGATCTTCTTCACCAAAATATATCCATTCATGTGAGGTCCACATACCCCCGAATGCACTTCACTCATGATCCGCTCAGCTTTTGTGGCATCTATGCATCTCAACAAGTTCAAATCTGAGGTCCTTTTGTACAAAATTTCCCCATTCAGGAAGAAATCGCCGGTAAGCCGCCTTATAGTTCTTTTTTTATCTCTCTTGGCATGCTCTGGGTATTCCCTTATTTTCAGGAATCATTTCATGTCATGATACCATGGTTCACCATCTGGTTCTATCTCAATAGTGTTGCAGTAACCGTGTTGATTCCGAACTTGGATTTCCAATGGATCAATATGAGTGTTGCCCGGATAAGGGAGCATCGAGGCTAAGGTAGCCAAGGCGTCGGCTAGTTCGTTGTGAAACCTGGGAATGTACCTGAACTCAATGGATTTGAATCTTTTGCTCAGGTCTTGCACACATTGTCTGTATGGAATAAGCTTGATGTCTCGAGTCTCCCATTCGCCTTGGGCTTGCCGGATAAGCAAATCAGAATCTCCCATAACTAATAGTTCATGCACCTCCAGATCGAGGGCCATTTTCAGACCCATGATACAAGCTTCGTTTCTGCCATATTATTGGTGCAAAAGAAACAAAGTCAGGCCGTTGCAGGGTAATGTTGCCCGATAGGCGAGATGAGGATTGCCCCGATCCCAACTCTTTTCGTATTGACAGCCCCATCAAAATACATTTTCCATACATGGGTGGTGTCCGGAACTACTTCCTCTATTGAGTTGACCTCTTCGTCCGGGAAGTATGTGCTCAGTGGCTTGTAATCATCATCAACTGGATTCTCTGCCAAATGATCTGCCAAAGCTTGTGCTTTCATTGCGGTGCGAGTGACATAGACAATGTCGAACTCTGTGAGCAGAATCTGCCATTTTGCGAGCCTGCCAGTGGGCATCGGCTTTTGAAAGATGTACTTTAAAGGATCCATTCTGGATATGAGGTAAGTGGTGTAGGCTAGGAGATAATGCCTCAACTTCTGAGCAACCCAAGTCAAGGCACAACACGTCCTTTCCAAAAGGGTGTACTTAACCTCATAATTGGTGAACTTCATGCTCAAATAATAGATTGCCTGTTCCTTTTTTCCTGTCGCATCATGTTGCCCCAGAATGCATCCAAAGGAATTATCCATCACCGATAGATATAAAAACAAAGGCCTACCAGGTTCAGGTGGGACCAGTACGAGGGGTTTTGATAGATAGTCTTTGATCCTATCAAAAGCTTTTTGGAAATCGTTTGTCCACTTGACAACAACATCCTTTTTCAGCAGCTTAAAAATGGGCTCGCATGTGGTTGTGAGCTGAGCAATGAACCTACTGATGTAGTTCAACCTCCCGAGCAAACTCATGACTTCCTTTTTATTCTTCGGGGGTGGCAAATCTCGAATGGACTTTGTCTTAGATGGATCCAATTCGATGCCTCTCCGGCTGACTATGAAACCGAGGAGCTTCCCAGATGGAACCCCAAATGCACACTTGGCTGGATTAAGCTTAAGGTCGTACCTTCGAAGCCGTTCGAAGAACTTTCTCAAATCGCGCACGTGATCAGCTTGTGTCTTTGATTTTATGATGACATCATCGACATATACTTCTATCTCTTTGTGCATCATGTAGTGGAAAATTGTGGTCATGGCCCTCATGTAAGTGGCCCCTGCATTCTTCAAACCGAATGGAATGACCCTGTAACAATAAGTACCCCATGGAATTGTGAAAGCGGTCTTTTCTGCGTCGTCCTCATCCATTAGAATCTGGTGGTACCCAGCATAGCAATCCACGAACGATTGTATCTCATGCTTTGCGCAATTATCTACAAGGATGTGGATATTTGGCAAAGGAAAATTATCCTTCGGACTTGCCTTGTTTAGGTCCCTGTAATCAACACAGACTCTAGTTTTTCCATCCTTTTTTGGAACGGGCACAACATTTTCCACCCAGGTGGTGTATCGGGCAGCTCTGACCACGTTGGCGCTCAACTGCTTCATTATTTCCTCTTTGATTTTGTCACTCATGT
>ML315734.1:0-53158 GCA_005239505.1 Nicotiana paniculata
ACTGAAATTTGAAAAGAAAAAAAAAATAAAGCCTTTTTGGAGAGAGGGGGTGGGTGGGGAAGGTTGAGAAAGAGTTTTAGAAAATGTTTTCCCTTTTCTTGATAAGGAAAACATGAGTTCATAAGGAAAATGTTTTCCAAAACATTTAAGCCAACCAAAGATGGGAAAATTGGAAAACATTTTTCGAAAAATATTTTCCTCCATACCAAACACATCCTAATGTCCTTAACTTGTATTTGCACCTTCTGTTGAAAAATTCGAGGACCTCATGTCCTTAACTTCATATGTACAGTGTAAATATTAAGGACATGATGTCCTCAACTTCATGAACGCTGTGTAAATATTAAGGACAAAGTGTCATGTATTTGTCATTTCCATTGTTAAACTTTAGAACATCATGTCCTTAACTTCATATGTGCAGTGTAAATATTAAGGACATGACGTCCTTTACTTCACGTGTGCAGTGTAAATGTTAACGATACCACGTCCTTAATATTTATACAGCACTCATGAAGAACAGGTAAAAACATCTTTTCGTATTAATTTTAATAGAGTAGTGACTATTTTTGCTCAACATTAAAAATACTGGATAAAAATTAAGTACTATGTTAAAATATAACTATCCCACGCCATTTCTATTAGGCTTTAAGAGTCAATCCAATAACAACTTAATATGGCCCAATCATGATTGGGCCCACAGTATATGACCTATATTTGGGCCTGGGCTATACCAGCTTGTCCTTACATGGATACTTCGAAGGGATTGGTAGGTAAAAATTGCACGGGGCGTTCTATTTGGTCGCCCTTTTTTAACCTGTAGCCGCTTTGTTTTTCTATTTGTACCCGTACCCTTATCCATTTTTTTGTTAAAAGCCTTTTAAAAAATAATTTTGCCCTTTTTATTAAAAGAGTACTTTCTCTTTAAGTAAACCTCAGTGTAACGACCCGACCAGTCGTTTTGAGCTCTAGCGCATCGTTCAGTGGTTTGAAGTCATGAGAAGCTCCATTTAAGGTATTATGACTCGTGGGCGTGGTCGAAGTTGAATTTCGGGAAGTTCGGAGTCAAATTGGAAAGAAAATTCTCATTTCGGAAGCCTTAAGTTGAAGAAATTGACAGATTGGAATTTTGAGTAAACGATCTCGAATCGGGGTTTGAAGGTTCCTACAGGTTCGTATGATGATTTCGGACTTGGGCGTATGTTCGGATCGAGGTTTGGATAGCCCGGGAGCGTTTCGGCGTATCATGTGAAAGTTAGCATTTTAGAAGAATTTCATAAATTTGGGTTGGAAGGCATTTCTGTGTTATTGATGTTCGTTTGGGATTTCGAGTCTGGGAATAACTTTGTATGGTGATTCTGGAGTTGGGAGCGCGATCGGAAGTGAATTCGGATGTCCGTAGGTTATTTTGAAGTCATTTGGCTAAAGATAGAAATTTGAAGGTTTTGAGAAATTCGACCGGAAGTGGGAATTTTTATATCGGGTTCGAAATGCGATTACGGAAGTTGGAGCAGGTCCATAATATTGAATATGACTTGTGTGCAAAATTTGGGGTCAATAGGACGTGATTTGATAGGTTTCGGCATCAGATGTGGAAGTTTGAAATTTCAAAGTTCATAAGGTTTGAATTATGGTGCGATTCGTCGTTTTGGCATTGTTTGATGTGGTTTAAGGCCCCGAGCAAGTCTGTGGGATGTTATGGGACTGAGTCGTGTGATTGGACGGGGTCTGGGGGGGCCTCGGGTGTAATTCGGGGTGGTTTCGGGTCATTTTTGAGTGATTTGCTGCTGCTGTTTGCTAGTGTATCTAGTGTGCAATGCGATCGCAATCCTAGTTATGCGATCGCGTGTCACGACCCCAAATACAGGCCAGTCGTGATGACGCCTATCATGGAACTAGGCCAGCGAAAAACAAAACTCGAATCATAATAAGCTTCCATTTACATCTTTACTATACCGATTACCCATAAAGGTTTACTTTAAACATTTATAAAATAGTCAAAGCTATACTGAATATTAAATACAACCCCCGAGAACCTGGAGTCACTGGTCATGAGCATTTACATAAAATATACAACTTAACGAAAATAAATTCTATAATAGTAAGCAGGAGAGGGAGCAGGACTGCGGACACATGCAGCTACCTCGCAAACCTCCGAGAATCTCTGGAACAGATAGACAACCCACCCTGCCCTAACACCTGAATCTGCACACAAGGTGCAGAGAGTAATGTGAGTACACCAACTCAGTAGTAATGAAAATAAATCATGTCTGAGCAGCAAGAAACACATAAAATCAATGTCATCAATTCACAAGATGCACAACCTTTCTTTCCAACAGTATAACATAGATATATGAAATCATCATGCTTTAAAACCCACTTCAGAAAAATCCTATGAAGAATGTATATTTTCCACAAGTTCAAACCGAAATATTTAGTATGAAAATGAAATGAATCATATAGAGGCCCCTCGGGCAAAACATATTTCACAAGCTCCGAGTGAAAGTAGTAAAATCATAAGTAGCCCCTCGGGCAAAACATGTATCATAATCAGCCCCTCGGGCATGCCTCACAGTCACTCACAATCACTCACTCAGCACCTCACAGTCACTCATGCCTCCCAATCACTTGTCACTCGGTACTCGGTGCGCTCACTGGGGGTGTGTGCAGACTCCGGAGGGGATCCTTCAGCCCAAGCACTAATATCAAGCCACCTCGTGACATATCATATCCTCACAATCAGGCCCTCGACCTCACTCAACAGAACCACTCAAAAAGCCCCTCAGGCAAATCAGTAAAACAGGGTACTCGACCCAAACATCTTTTTTTTTAAATCTCAAAGTAGTGTAAATCAGGCGAGTTTCGAAAACAGTAAGCACAATGTAGCTGAGTGAAATCATCAGTAAATAGTGAGGAAAACAGCAGTAAAAAGCCCCAAGGGGTCTAAACAGATCGGCACGAGGCCCCAAACACGGCTTATAGCCCAAATATTACAACAATCTTAGAACATAATTTAACATAATGTTTTGAGTAAAATATGCAACTCATTAGTTGCCTGCGGAGAGGACCTAGTACAATCCAAAAATCAGTGCGCGCCACATACGCGTCATCCGACATGTGCGCCATTCTAAAATTAGTGAGAAATATGTAGTCCGGGGTTTCATACCCTCAGGACAAGATTTATTACCATTACTTACCTCTACCGAGCCACAACTCTAGTTCGCTATGCTCTTGCCCCTTAAATTGGCTCCCGATTGCTCCGAATCTAGCCAAAACCAGTTCAACATCATCAATATATACTAAAGAAACACAACCCAATAGAAATCTATCAAATTATACAAGAATCTCAAAATTTAGCCAAACCTGAGCCCCGGGCCCACGTCTCGTATTCTAATAAAATTTACATCACAAGAACCCTTATCCTCCTACGAGATCGAACATACCAAGAACATCAAAATCGGACCACAATTGCCCACTAAAATTGCCAAAAGAATTCCCAACTCTTTCCTCCCATTTTTCAAACTTTTTCTTACTTTAATCCTTCAAATACAAGCCTAATCCGAATAAAATAACATAGAAACGACTTTAATAACTCGGGAACTTATCTCCACTGAAGACCCACAAATTCTCTCTTCAAATTGCCCTCAATTGAGCTCCAACCGCATGCAAAAATGGTGAAATAACTAAAATTTCACGGAGGTCTCTTTTATACTGTTCTGCCCACCAAATTCCGCACCTGCGGACACTTAATCGCACCTGCGGACGCGCACATGCGGTCCCAGGTGCGCACCTGCGCAATTCCACTAACGGATCAATTCTCGCACCTGCGGCCATTTCTCCGCACATGCGGCTTCGAAGGTGCGGCCATCTCTTCGCACCTGCGGATTTCCCCTTCCCTAGCCTCCTTCCGCACCTGCGCATGACCTTTCACACCTTCTACATCGCACCTGCGGCTACCCTTCCGCAGGTGCGGTCAACACCAGAAACTTACACCAGCAGCCATTTGCTGCAAATTTTCCAAGTTCAACACTCCGCCAACCATCCGAAAATCAATCCCGAGCCCCTCGGGGCCCCTACCAAACATACCAACACACCCCATAGCATTATTCAAACTTAGTCGAGCCTTCGAAACACCAGAAACAACATGAAAACACAAAAATTACATCAAATTCAAGCCTATGAACTTTGAAACTTCCAAATTTCGCCAACTACGCCGAAACCAAGCAAAACACCTCCGATTGACCTGAAATTTTGCACACATACTCAAAATGACATTACGGACCTGTTCCAACTTCCAGAATTCCATTCCGACCCCGATAGCCTATTTTCCATTGCCGACCGAAAATCGCCAAAAACTAACTTTTGCCAATTCAAGCCTAATTCTACACCGGACATCAAAACTTCATTCCGAACACACTCCTAAGTCCCAAATAACCTAACGAAACCATACGAGCCATAAAATTCGCATTTCGAGGTCGTTCACCAATAAGTCAACTCTCAGTTGACTTTCTCAACTATTAGGCTACCTTGAGAGACTAAATGCCTCAATTCTCACCATGACCACTCTGAACCTGAACTAACCGGCCCAACATACATAAATGAAGCTGAACCACATAAAATGAAGAAGAAATGGGGAAAATGGAGCTAAACTCTCGGAACGACTGTCCGGGTCGTTACATCCTCCCCCACTTAAACATACGTTCGTCCTCGAACGTTCCAAGAGTTGTTCTCCAACACCATAAAACTGTTACGTAGCTTACCATGCACATACCCGGGGGTGATCCCACGTCACCCTATCCCATATAGGTCCAATAACACAATACTGTTGAAATTTTGAAATCCAAATCCGGGCCATAAACCTTAAAACCAAATTCCCACTTCTGAAATAATATACAAGATCATAATTTCCATAACTATAAACTGAACAAGTCTGAACATGCTGAATCAAGCCATATATGCACCCCTGATGAAATCACATAATACACCGCGTGACTCAAACACTCATAGCGATAACTCTTAACCATAATAACTGCTCAGAACAACCCAATACCAGTACATAACCTCTTATCAAGAACCGCCTCGCTCTAACACTTCCATATACTGCTGATGATGAAAGAAGCACGTATAACTAACAACCATTTGTCCGATAAGCCAGACATGAAACTCCCTCTTCCCAAACCGGAATTATAGCAGATTTCTAAGCCGACTCCCGATATTTATCCTTCCAACTATGCTATAGAAAATTCTGAAAATGTTCATTCTAGGTCCAATGAACTCTTCTCATCCATCACGACCACACTGATAACATGACACATCGATACAATTTGAAGCCAAAACCTGTGCAACTTGTGCACTTAACAACAACTTCCCAATGTAATCAAATTATATAAAAGATCCATACGAGAGGAATATCCTGCCATTAACAATTACCATTACCATATCATACTAACAGCCTGGCACACACCGTAAAAATCAAAAACACATGTATGCAATACCAAAGGTCATACCCCTACATAACTCCGCTACACTGCGGGATCTCATCCAACGCTGGTCCACTTGAAATACTTCAAGACACCTTGCCCAAAATCAATAACCATTCAATATTCGACATCATGTACTCAAAGTGCATTGCCATAACCACGGGGGAAACCGGACGATACCATGCCACACGAAACAGAAGGTATATAACCAACACGTCTCAATCCCACAACACCCAATTACTTTCCTTACTCAAATCTAGCTATAACGCCCAATTAGAACCGCACAATATGTGCATATAACCAATAATCACCACTCCTCACAACACCGAAGAGTAACTCATAGATCACTCTAGGATATTCATAAACTCAATCACAATCGAATGGTACATTTCTCAATAATAGAAACTCGGAGCCAACAATTCCGACCCGGTGCAACATACACACCCATATTATCCTTCCAGTGACCCTAAATTAACTCTTTATCACCCACAACAGATAGATAACTTACTGAAAAGTTCATAATGACGGAATCATGGTACATATACTAACATCCGACTAGCTCAACTCATATCTTCACAGTTCACTTCCACAAAATATCCTGTTTATGAGAACCCTTAGTCTCGAAATCCATGAAACGTACGGATTACCATATCTGATCACAACCCCACCGCTTGAATACATAACACATCCCAAATGCTCACTCATTCCACGAGGGATACCCCTATAATTCTTTCGTTACCAAGCAACCTTGAATATCAACAGTCGATCCAACAATAGGGCGCCGCGATACCAATGAAGTACCATTAACTAAAACACATTGCTTTTTCTGAAATATATACCCTCATCAAGTCGCACCAATTAGTGATATCATCTACCTAGTCATCTGAAATTTCCCATGCTGCCTAAGAATTTATGACCTTCCTTCCAGAACCTAACTGTGACCTCACATATGCAAATCTCGACTCTACCCAACATACCGCACACGCCATGCCAACCTAGGAAAAATACGGGAACTCTATAGTCCCTTCTGAGCCACAAGCAACTACGTACCCAACTAGCCAAGAACTCCCATTGGATCCCATTTAGCAACAAATTCACTACAAGCCACCCGAACCTCACACAAAAAGCGAATATGCACCCTTAACCGCGGTAGAAACCATCAGGAGCTATCCGAAATCCCATTTGCGCAACACCAAACCATCAGTACTGAATTCTTCTAACTCAACCAAGCTACGCAGGACACCAAAAATCCTAGAGCATTGTTAAGAAACACCCGTAAAACTCATCACCTCATGAACACCCAAAGAACTACTCGTATCCCTTACCATGCCGATCCGACCTACTACCAAGTTGCCTTATTTACCCTAGTTCCTTCTGACTTACCTTCAAATTGATACTTCTCCCTACCGTAATACCATAATTTTCAACCCAGACTCACCACACGCGACCCAGGCATAAAACCATACCGTCTAAGGCTCATAAGCCGCTGAATACTCTCTCAAATATCCCCAAAAGTACCACATTCAAAATACTTACCCTGTAGAGACTTCCTGCGAATCTAAAGCCATTACCTTCACCTTCCTGATACTGATATGTAGAACCCGTGATGATGTAGATATGGCACAAGTCTTGACACCCTCTAACGTAAATCTCAATCACACCGACCAATTAGACAGAATCGACCTGACCCATTCGCACACTAACATACTAGGAAAGTAATCCACTCACTTGAATCCATAAGTAGATTCATAAAATGCACATACTACACCTTTTACAACTTCCACTAAATCATTCAATAGAACTCAATTACCCAACAAAGTACATTGCAACCTATATCGAAGAAATTTCCATTACTCATGACATTCCTAGACCCCACACCTGCAGGTCATAACTGATTTACCAATATACCTCGAACTGAAACCAATACCACACATAGTCGTGCAATCAACTTATCATTAACAGACTCCCCCACTTGGCTCAAAGCCAACGATCGATACAAATAATAACTCACAATGACCATAATAACACTACCCGTCTAACAACTCAAGTCATCTTCAAATCTCGCATTCACCATTGCAATAGTCACGCCAACTTCCACAAGCGATCTAAACTCCAATTACAACATATATCATTTACTGTTAGAAGAGAACTTATTACAGAACTACATAGGGACCACACACCCTGGGACAACCCGCAGGAGATACCCCTGCCCGCTTAGCCTCAACTGCTATCTCTCTATACACTTCTGAAGACCAGAACTATCACGCAATCCCTACACCTTCCTGCATCTAAACACAACCAACGCCTAGCCTCGAGGCACCACAATACGCAGTAAAAAAAACCTGAAGCTGATGGCAGAACTAACACTGGAGCGGTGGTCACAGAAATCTCGAGCTTCTGGAAGCTCTACCCACACATGTCTGACCACATGGATACCTTCACTGGACACCACGTGTCCCAAGAATGCTACTGAACTGAGCCAAAATTCACACTCGGAGAATTGGCATAGAGCCTTTCTCCCTGAATCCTTATAATGCCATCCTCAAATACTGAGTATGCTACTCCTGGCTACGCGAATATGCCAGGACGACATCAATGAATACAATAACAAGGAGTGCTAATACGGCTGGAATACACTGTTAATCAAATACATGAACGTTACTGGGGAAAATGATCATCTCAAAAGACATCACCAGGAACTCATAACCCAACAGAAAAATCCACTTCACTCCACAACTACACAACATGAGAGGTCTTCCAACATACTCACAACTCAAGGCCATATACCAAATCGAGAAAGAAATCAAATACTCAATAAATCTTGCCACATTTCCAGCCAACCCTTTTGACACAATTCACAGTCGGAACACATCTAACCATCAAATCACACCCACCACATAGGCATCTAGTCACCAATTCTCATCAATAAGAACACAAACAGTCATACAAGTCCTCAATTACATGTGCCCACACAACGAAAATCTCAGCAATCAAGCCACAAAATGAATCCGGCCTCAAGTCCTCCAGACTGGCCCATTACCAATATGCCAAAATCACATCTCATCCATGGAATCCACAAGCCATCGATTCACAGCTGATACCAAGCGCTCTCGTACGCGTTCGAATACATGGAAGGAATTCAAGAGTTACGATCTTGGATAAATACAATGGATTCGCACGACAATAATTCAAGAATGTGAGATTTTTCCTAAGGGTTACGCAACCTCTCGAAGATAAGTACAAACGTCTCTGTACCGATCCGCAAGACTCTACTAAACCTGCTCATGACCGGTGAGTCCTATGGAACCTAGCGCTCTGATACCAAACTGTCACGACCCCAAATCCAAGCCAGTCGTGATGGCGCCTATCATGGAACTAGGCCAGCCAAAAACCAAACTCGAATCATAATAAGCTTCCATTTACATCTTTACTATACCGATTACCCATAAAGGTTTCCATTAAACATTTATAAAACAGTCAAAGCTATACTGAATATTAAATACAACCCCCGAGAACCCAGAGTCACTGATCATGAGCATCTACATAAAATATACAACTCAACAAAAATAAATTCTATAATAGTAAGCAGGAGAGGGAGCAGGACTGCGGACGCATGCAACTACCTCGCAAACCTTCGAGAATATCTGGAACAGATAGACAGCCCACCATGCCCTAACACCTGAATCTGCACACAAGGTGCAGGGAGTAATGTGAGTAGACCAACTCAGTAGTAATGAAAATAAATTAGGTCTGAGCAGCAAGAAACACATAAAATCAATGTCATCAATTCACAAGATGCACAACCTTTCTTTCCAACAGTATAACATAGATATATGAAATCATCATGCCTTAAAACCCACTTCAGAAAAATCCTTTGAAGAATGTATATTTTCAAAAACTTCAAACCGAAAGATTTGGTATGAAAATGAAATGAATCATATAGAGGCCCCTCGGGCAAAACATATTTCATAAGCTCAGTGTGAAAGTAGTAAAATCATACGTAGCCCCTCGGGCAAAACATGTATCATAATCAGCCCCTCGGGCATGCCTCACAGTCACTCATAATCTGTCACTCAGTACCTCACAATCACTCATACCTCCCAATCACTCGGCACTCGGTGCGCTCACTAGGGGTGTCTGAAGACTCCGGAGGGGCTCCTTCAGCCCAAGCGCTAATATCAAGCCAACTCGTGGGGTATCATATCCTCAGAATCAGGCCCTCGGCCACACTCAGCAGAACCAATCAAAAGCCCCTCGGGAAAATCAGTAAAACAGGGTACTCGACCTGAACATCTTTTTTTTAAATCTCAAAGTAGTGTAAATCAGGCTGAGTTTCGAAAACAGTAAGCACAATGTGGCTGAGTGAAATCATCAATAAATAGTGAGGAAAACAACAGTAAAAGCCCCCTAGGGGTCTAAATAGATCGGCACGAGGCCCCAAACACGTCTTATAACCCAAATATTTCTACAATCTTAGAACATAATTTAACATAAGGTTTTGAGTAAAATATGCAACTCTTAGTCGCCTGCGGAGAGGACCTAGTCCAATCTGATAAAATTTACATCACAAGAACCCTTATCATCCAAAGAGACCGTACATACCAAGAACATCAAAATCGGACCACAATTGCCCACGAAAATTGCCAAACGAAATTCTCGATTCTTTCCTCCCATTTTCCAAACTTTTTCTTATTTAATCCTTCAAATACAAGCCTAATCCGAACAAAATAACATAGAAACAACTTTAATAACTGGGGAACTTACCTCCACTGAAGACCCACAAATTCTCTCTTCAAATTGCCCTCAATTGAGCTCCAACCGCATGCAAAAATGGTAAAATAACTAAAATTTCGCGGAGACCTCTTTTATATTGTTCTGCTCAGCAAATTCCACACCTGCGGACACTTAATCACACCTGCGGTCCCAGGTGCGGCCTTCTCTTCGCACCAACGGATTTCCCCTTGCCTAGCCTCCTTCGGCACCTACGCATGATCTTTCGCATCTGCGATCGCACCTGCGGCTACCCTTCCACAGGTGCGGCCAACACTAGAAACTTACACCAGCAGCCATTTGCTGCAAATTTTCCAAGTTCAACACTCCGCCAACCATCCGAAATCAATTTCGAGCCCCTCGGGGCCCCTACCAAACATACCAACACACTCCATAGCATTAGTCAAACTTATTCGAGCCTTCGAAACACGAGAAAAAACATGAAAACACAAAAATTACATCAAATTCAAGCCTATGAACTTTGAAACTTCCAAATTTCGCCAACTACGCCGAAACCAAGCAAAACAGCTCCGATTGACCTGAAATTTTGCACACATACTCAAAATGACATTACGGACCTGTTCCAATTTCGGGAATTCCATTCCGACCCCGATAGCCTATTTTCCATTGCCGACCGAAAATCGCCAAAAACTAACTTTTGCCAATTCAAGCCTAATTCTACACCGGACATCAAAACTTCATTCCGAACACACTCCTAAGTCCCAAATAACCTAACGAAACCATCCGAGCCATAAAATACGCATTCTGAGGTCGTTCACCAATAAGTCAACTCTCAGTTGACTTTCTCAACTATTAGGCTACCTTGAGAGACTAAATGCCTCAATTCTCACCATGACCACTCTGAACCCGAACCAAACGACCTAACACACATAAATGAAGCTGAACCACATAAAATGAAGAAGAAACGGGGGGAACGGAGCTAAACTCTCGGAACGACTGGCCGGGTCGTTACATCCTCCCCCACTGAAACATACGTTCGTCCTCGAACGTGCCAAGAGTTGTTCTCCAACACCATCAAACTGTTACGTAGCTTACCATGCACATACCCGGGGGGATCCCACGTCACCCTATCCCATATAGGTCCAATAGCACAATGCCGTTGAAATTTCGAAATCCAAATCCGGGACATAAACCTTAGAACCAAATTCCCACTTCTGAAATAATATACAAGATCATAATTTCCATAGCTATAAACTGAACAAGTCTGAACATGCTGAATCAATCCATAAATGCACCCCAGATGAAATCACATAATACACCGCGTGACTCAAACACTCATAGCGATAACTCTTAACCACAATAACTGCTCAGAATAACCCAATATCGGTACATAACCTCTTATCAAGAACCGCCTCGCTCTAACACTTCCATATACTGCTGATGATTGAGAACTAACAACCATTTGTCCGATCAGCCAGACATGAAACTCTCCCTTCCCAAACCGAAATTATATCAGATTTCTAAGCCGACTCCCGATATTTATCCTTCCAACTATGCTGTAGAAAATTCTAAAAATGTTCATTCTAGGTCCAATGACCTCTTCTCATCCATCACGACCACCCTGGTAACATGACACATCGATACAATTTTAAGCCAAAACCTGTGCAACTTGTGCACTTAACAACAACTTCCCAATGTAATCAAATTATATAAAAGATCCATACGAGAGGACTATCCTGCCATTAACAATTACCATCACCATATCATACTAACAGCCTGACACACACCGTAAAAAAAAAACACATGTATCCAATACCAAAGGTCATACCCCTACATAACTCCGCTACACTGCGTGATCTCATTCAATGTGGTCCACGTGAAATACTTCAAGACACCTTGCCCAAAATCAATAACCATTCGAAATTCGACATCAAGTACTCAAAGTGCATTGCCATAACCACGGGGGAAACCGGACGATACCATGCCACCTGAAACAGAAGGTATATAACCAACACGTCTCAATCCCATTACACCCAATTACTTTCCTTACTCAAATCTAGCTATAACGCCCAATTAGAACCGCACAATATGTGCATATAACAAATAATCACCACTCCTCGCAACACCGAAGAGTAACTCATAGATAACTCTAGGACATGAATAAACTCAATCACAATTGAATGATACATTTCTCAATAATAGAATCTCGGAGCCAATAATTCCGACCCGGTGCAACACACACACCCATATTAGCCTACCAGTGACCCTAAATTAAATCTTTATCACCCACAACAGATAGATAACTTACTGAAAAGTTCATAATGACGGAATCATGGTACATATACTAACATCCGACTAGCTTAGCTCGCATCTTCACAGTTCACTTCCACAAAATATCCTGTTTATGAGAACCCTCGGTCTCGAAGTCCATGAAATGTACGGATTACCATATCTGATCACAACCCCACCGCTCGAATACATAAAACATCCCAAATGCTCACTCATTCCACGAGGGATACCCCTATAATTCTTCCGTTTACCAAGAAACCTTGAATATCAACAGTAGATCCAACTATAGGGTGTCGCGATACCAATGAAGTACCCTTAACTCAAACACATTGCTCTTTATGAAATATATACCCTCATCAAGTCGCACCAATTAGTGATATCATCTACCTAGTCATATGAAATTTCCATGCTGCTTAAGAATTTATGACCTTCCTTCCAGAACCGAACCTTGACCTCACATATGCAAATCTCGACTCTACCCAACATACCGCACACGCCATGCCAACCTAGGAAAAATACGAGAACTCCATGGTCCCTTCTGAGCCACAAGCAACTATGTATCCAACTAGCCAAGAACTCCCATTGGATACCATTTAGCAACAAATTCACTACACGCCACCCGCATCTCACACCAAAAGCGAATATGCACCCTTAACCGCGGTAGAAACCATCAGGAGCTATCCGAAATCCCATTTGCGCAACACCAAACCATCCGGACTGAATTCTTCTAACTCAACCAAGCTACGCAGGCCACCAAAAATCCCAGAGCATTGTTAAGAAACACCCGTAAAACTCGTCACCTCATGAACACACAAAGAACTACTCGAATCCCTTACCATGCCGATCAGACCTATTACGAAGTTGCCTTATTTTCTCGAGTTCCTTCTGACTTACCTTCAAATTGATACTTCTCCCTGTTGTAATACCACAATTTTCAACCCAGACTCACCACACGCGACCCAAACATAATACCATACCGTCTAAGACTCATAAGCCGCCGAATACTCTCTCAAATATCCCCAAAAGTACCACATTCAAAATACTTACCCTGTAGAGACTTCCTGCGAATCTAAAGCCATTACCTTCACCTTCCTGATACTGATATGTAGAACCCATGATTGATGTAGATATTCCACAAGTCTTGACACCATCTAACGTAAATCTCAATCACACCGACCAATTAGACAGAATCGACCTGACCCGTTTGCACACTAACATACTAGGAAAGTAATCCACTCACTTGAAGCCACAAGCAGATTCATACGATGCACATACTACACCTTTTACAACTTCCACTAAATCATTCAATAGAACCCAATTACCCACCAAAGTACATTGCAACCTATATCGAAGATATTTCCATTACTCGTGACATTCCTAGACCCCACACCTGCAAGTCATAACTGATTTACCAATATACCTCGAACTGAAACCAATACCACACATAGTCGTGCAATCAACTTATCATTAATAGACTCCCCCACTTGGCTCAAAGCCAACGATCGAGACAAACAATAACTCACAATGACCATAATAACACCACCCGTCTAATAGCTCAAGTCATCTGCAAATCTCCCATTCACCATTGCAATAGTCACGCCAACTTCCACAAGCGATCTAAACTCCAATTACAACATATATCATTTACTGGTAGAACAGAACTTATTACAGAACTACATAGGGACCACACACCCTGGGACAACCCGCAGGAGATACCCTTGCCCACTTAGCCTCAACTGCTATCTCTCTATACACTTCTGAAGACCAGAACTATCACGCAATCCCTACACCTTCCTGCATCTGAACACAACCAACGCCTACCCTCAAGGCACCACATTACGCGGTAAAAAAAACCCCTGAAGCTGATGGCAGAACTAACATTGGAGCGGTGGTAAAAGAAATCTCGAGGTTCTGGAAGCTCTACCCACACATGTCTGACCACATGGATACCCTCACTGGACACCACGTGTCCCAAGAATGCTACTAAACCGAGCCAAAATTCACACTCGGAGAATTGGCATAGAGCCTTTCCTCTCTGACTCCTTATAATGCCATCCTCAGATACTGAGTATGCTACTTCTGGCTACGCGAATATGGCAAGACGCCATCAATGAATACAATAACAAGGAGTGCTAATACGGCTGGAATGCACTATTAATCAAATACATGAACGTTATTGGGGCAAATAATCAGCTCAAAAGACATCACCAAGAAATCATAACCCAACAGAAAAATCCACTTCACTGCACAACTACACAACATGAGAGGTCTTCCAACATACTCAGAACTCAAGGCCATATACCAAATCGAGACGGAAATCAAACACTGAATAAATCTTGCCACATTTCCAGCCAACCCTTTTGACACAATCCACAGTCTGAACACATCTAACCATCAAATCACACCCACCACATAGGCATCTAGTCACCAATTCTCATCAATAAAAACACAAACAGTCATACAAGTCCTTAATTACATGTGCCAAAACAACGAAAATCTCAGCAATCAATCCACATAATGAATCCGGCCCCAAGTCCTCCAGACTGGCCCATTACCAATATGCCAAAATCACGTCTCATCCATGGAATCCACAAGCCATCGATGCACACCTGATACCAAGCGCAAGGAATTCAAGAGTTACGCTCTTGGCTGAATACAATGGATTCGCACGACAAGAATTCAAGAATGTGAGATTTTTCCTAAGGGTTACGCAGCCTCTCGAAGATAAATATAGACATCTCTGTACTGATCCGCAAGACTCTACTAAACCTGCTCATGACCGGCGAGTCCTATGTAACCTAGCGCTCTGATACCAAACTGTCACGACCCTAAATCCAGGCCAGTCGTGATGGCGCCTATCATGGAACTAGGCCAGCCAAAAACCAAACTCGAATCATAATAAGCTTCCATTTACATCTTTACTATTCCGATTACCCATAAAGGTTTCCATTAAACATTTATAAAACAGTCAAAGCTATACTGAATATTAAATACAACCCCCGAGAACCCGGAGTCATTGGTCATGAGCATCTACATGAAATATACAACTCAACGAAAATAAATTCTATAATAGTAAGCACGAGAGGGAGCAGGATTGCGGACGCATGCAGCTGCCTCGCAAACCTCTGAGAATCTCTGGAACAGATAGACAACCCACCCTGCCCTAACACTTGAATCTGCACACAAGGTGGAGGGAGTAATGTGAGTAGACCAACCCAGTAGTAATGAAAATAAATCAGGTTTGAGCAGAAAGAAACACATAAAATCAATGTCATCAATTCACAAGATGCACAACCTTTCCTTCCAACAATATAACATAGATATATGAAATCATCATGCCTTAAAACCCACTTCAGAAAAATACTTTGAATAATGTATATTTTAAACAACTTCAAACCGAAAGATTTAGTATGAAAATGAAATGAATCATATAGAGGCCCCTCGGGCAAAACATATTTCATAAGCTCGGATTGAAAGTAGTAAAATCATATGTAGCCCCTCGGGCAAAACATGTATCATAATCAGCCCCTCGGGCATGCCTCACAGTCACTCATAATTAGTCACTCAGCACCTCACAGTCACTCAACACCTCACAATCACTCATGCCTCCCAATCACTCGGCACTCGGTGCGCTTATTAGGGGTGTGTGCAGACTCCGGAGGGTCTCCTTCAGCCCAAGCGCTAATATCAAGCCAACTCGTGGGGTATCATATCCTCACCAGGCCCTCGTCCTCACTCAGCAGAACCACTCAAAAATCCCCTCGGGCAAATCAGTAAAACAGGGTACTCGACCCAAACATCTTTTTTTTAAATCTCAAAGTAGTGTAAATAAGGCTGAGTTTCGAAAACAGTAAGCACTATGTGGCTGAGTGAAATCATCAATAAATAGTGAGGAAAGCAGCAGTAAAAAGCCCCCTAGGGGTCTAAATAGATCGGCACGAGGCCCCAAACACGGCTTATAGCCCAAATATTTCAACAATCTTAGAACATAATTTAACATAAGGTTTTGAGTAAAATATGCAACTCATTAGTCGCATGCGGAGAGGAACTAAGCCAATCCAAAAATTAGTGCGCGCCGCATACTCGTCATCCGACATGTGCGCCGTTCTCAAATCAGTGAGAAATATGTAGTCCGGGGTTTCATACCCTCTGGACAAGATTTATAACCATTACTTACCTCTACCGGGTCACAACACTAGTCCGCTATGCTCTTGCCCCTCAAATTGGCTCCCGATTGCTCCGAATCTAGCCAAACCAGTTCAACATCATCAATATATACTAAAGGAACACAACCCAATCAAAATCTATCAAATTATACAAGAATCTCGAAATTCGGCCAAACCCGAGCCCCGGGCCCACATCTCGGAATCTGATAAAATTTACATCACAAGAACCCTTATCATCCAACGAGACCGTACATACCAAGAACATCAAAATCGGACCACAATTGCCCACTAAAATTGCCAAAAGAAATTCTCAACTCTTTCCTCCCATTTTCCAAACTTTTTCTTACTTTAAACCTTCAAATACAAGCCTAATCCAAACAAAATAACATAGAAACGAATTTAATAACTCGGGAACTTACCTCTACTGAAGACCTACGAATTCTCTCTTCAAATTGCCTTCAATTGAGCTCCAACCGCATGCAAAAATGGTGAAACAACTAAAATTTCGCAGAGGCCTCTTTTATACTGTTCTGCCCAGCAAATTTCGCACCTGCGGAACCTGCGGACCCGCACCTGTGGTCCCAGGTTCACACCTGCGCAATTCCACTAACGGACCAATTCTCGCACCTGCGGCCACTTCTCCGCACCTGCGGCTTCGCAAGTGCGGAGATCTCTTCGCACCTGCGGATTTCCCCTTGCCTAGCCTCCTTCCGCACATGTGCATGACCTTTCACACCTGCGACATTTCACTTGTGAAATCGCACTTGCGGCTACCCTTCCGCAGGTGCGGCCAACACCAGAAACTTACACCAGCAGCCACTTGCTGCAAATTTTCCAAGTTCAACACTCCGCTAACCATCCGAAATCAATCCCCAGCCCCTCGGGGCCTCTACCAAACATACCAACACACCTCATAGCATTATTCAAACTTAGTCGAGCCTTCGAAACACCAAAAACAACATGAAAACACCAAAATTACATCAAATTCAAGCCTATGAACTTTGAAACTTCCAAATTTCGCCAACTACGCCGAAACCAACCAAAACACCTCCGATTGACCTGATATTTTGCATACATACTCAAAATGACATTATGGACCTATTCCAACTTCCAGAATTCCATTCCGACCCTGATAGCCTATTTTCCACTGCCGACCGGAAATCGCCAAAAACTAACTTTTGCCAATTCAAGCCTAATTCTACACCGGACATCAAAATTTCATTTCGAACACACTCCTAAGACCCAAATCACCTAATAAAACCATCCGAGCCATAAAATCCACATTCTGAGGTCGTTCACCAATAAGTCAACTCTCAGTTGATTTTCTCAACTATTAGGCTGCCTGGAGAGACTAAATGCCTCAATTCTAACCATAAACACTCTGAACCCGAACCAACCGACCCAACACACATAAATGTAGCTGAACCACATAAAATAAAGCAGAAACGGAGGAAACGTAGCTAAACTCTTGGAACGACCGACCGGGTCGTTACATCACGGAGAAGAAATGAGAGGGGCTGGAATTTTGGCCTATGTGATCGCACTTGGAGATATGCAACCACACAGATGAGGATTTTGAGGGATGCTGCATTGGTATATGCAATCACAGCTGTAGTTGGCGATCGGACAGAGGGAAAATTTGAGCCACAGACTTATGACTTGTGCAATCGCAAGGTTTAATATGCGGTCGCACAATATATGATTAGGGGCTTATGGGACTTGGCATCTGCGAACGCAGGTACTGTGTCGCGAACGCACTGAGGGAATTTGTGAGGAAGCATAGTTTTCCTATGCGGTCGCGGAGCATGTTGTGGGATCGCATAGGAGGGTCGCATGGGCAGTGTGATATTTCAAACGGGAATTTGGCCATTTCTTCATCCTTTCACTTGGTGTGGGCGATTTTTGGAGAGCTTCAAGAGGGGAATTTCGTCATCTATGTCAAGGTAAGTTGTTTATACTAATTCCAAGTTAAATACAAGGTTTATGCATGGATTTGAACATGAAAAAATTGTGGATAATTGGGAATTTTGAAGAAAACCTAGAAATTTGTTGATTTGGATTTTTACCGCGAATTGAGCATGAATATTTGAGTAAATTGTATATTTGAACTAGTAAATCTATGGATAGAGTTTATCTTCGAGAAATTTCGAATTCTGGGCATGTGGGCCCTAGGGAATTTTGGTCAATTCCTTGAGCGGAGATGGGAGTTTATATAATTTGAATTGTTACCCAATATTAGAGTATATTTTCATTGGTTTGTCGTTATTTGGGCAGGTTTGGGGCATTGTGCATCCATTGGAGTCGACGGAAGGGTTTGGAACCCGGTTATGGAATTTCGGAGCGAGGTAAGTCTCATTTCTAACTTTGTGAGAGGGAATTGTCCCCATAGGTGAACTAAATGAATCCATGCTATTAACTTCGGGGGCTACGTACGCATGAGGCGACGGGAGTCTGTGCGTAGCTACTAATATGCTTATGTCTGGGTAGTCTAGGACCCACTAGCATGCGTTACGTGTTGTACTTGTGACCTTGCCAGTAATATTAGACCGTTAATATGATCGAAATAGTAATTGAATACCTAAGAAGGTTAGGGATCATTTTTCTTAATCCGTTAGAAATAGAATTTATTCTTCCTTGCTTAATTGTGTTTCGGACAGATTGAAATATTTGAAAACCTCATCAAACTTGGTAAATGAATTTCCAGAAATGATTGAAATACTATCTTCATGTTCACCTAAAGAGAATTTTAGCATTTTCTTGAGAAACTGTTTTCCTGATAAAAATGCGGACTTATTATGTGAATACGTGTACATATGATCACCTGAGTCGCAGGTATGATTCGCGAGAAGGATACCTTATTATTATTACGTTTGCATGATCGATTCGCGAGCGGAGTAAATAGATGCATCTATGGTTCGAGTCGTTCGACCCTCAGTGCACAATTTATTATTGTTGGCCCGTGCCGTTCGACCCTCGGCATTTTCTTGCGCATGATAAATGCTGCGTATTTCCTGTGATTTATACATGTTTATTGGCCTAAGAGTTTTGAACTACCAGCTAAAAAGAAGAAGAATTGATGTGTTAAATGTGGAATAAGTTGATATTTCTTATCCCTGATTATTATTTAATCGCCTATGATACTCATGCTTAGCACCTCACTTGATTATGTTTAACCGACTTATAGCAAGTGTCTAATTCGACCTCTCGTCACTACCTCTCTGAGGTTAGGCGGGATACTTACTGAGTACACGTTGTTTTCGTAATCATACTACACTTGTTGTGCATTTTTATTGCACAGGTAATTTCATAGCAATGTGGCTGGTTTGGAGACTTAGGCGAGCTACATCATCCGGAGGCGATCCGCAGCTGACAGAGTCTCCCTCGTATTGTATTCATTTTATTTTAATTTTCCTTGTCCAATAGTATTTCGGACGAGCTTTGTAGTATTTGTAAAATTCTTAGAAATTTCTCATGTACTTGTGTCACCGGGTTCTGGGATTGTTTGGGATTTATTTTAACAAATTAAATCATCTACCTGTCGTATTCATTTAATGAAATTTTTATTTGCTCATTGGGCTATAAGTGAAAGGTAACTATTTCGAAAATGTTAAAATAAGAATTTAACTCAACTATTTAATAATTGGCTTGCCTGACAGTGGTGTCCGGCGCCATCACGACCTTAATAGATTTTGGGTCGTGACAACATGGTATTAGAGCTCTCGGTTCCCTTAGGTTTCACGAGTCATGAGCAAGTCTAGTAGAGTCTTTTGGATCAGTACAGAGACGTCTGTTCTTATCTTTGAGAGGCTACGAGGCTGTTAGGAGTACTTCCCTTCTTGATTCCTCATCGTGCGGTTTGATTCCTCTGAGGCTTATGCTTATGTTTCTTCCTCCTCAATCTTATACGTTGCGAAGCGCTTGCTATGAAACGTGGATTTGAGGAATTGAAATGGTGTTGTGGGTGTGGTGCGGGATGTTTCTCCCTGCGAAGTTGACCGGGGATGTTGTTGTCGCCCTGCAGAAAGATATTATGTTGTTCCAGCCCAGTAGCTGTGTTCCTGGGAGCTTAAAGGCTACGCTTAGGTTGTTAAGGTTCTTACGGTTGGTTATCGTGCGTTGTTGATATGATGGTAAAATGCTTGCCCATATGTCGGGGTAATAGATGACTTGAAGGGAGCTCTTCTCAGAGTGTGATTTAGAGATTTCGGTATTTTAGTTCCAGCGAAGGAAGGGTAACTGGACTAGGAATGTTCGAGTCTGGGGGATATAGTAATAAGACTTAGTGTTATCAAGCGAGGTGGATTTTTCGTCTGTGATGTGGTATCACTGTTTTTGATCGAATAGAATGCGTTAAGTTCGTCGGTGCTATGGTTTCTTCAGTTGCATTGGGTCGGAGTGTTGTGAATTAGTATTGAAGAAGCGGCTGTCAGAGACCGTGGTGTGCGGTGGTTCAAGTATTGAATGAGTATTTCTAATGAAGGCAGCTCGAGAAAGATGATCTTCGGGAGTCGAAGTTATGGTGATGTAACTACCCGGTCTGTCATTACGTAGAACTTGCATTTTTATTGCTGCCATTGACTTGTCATGGATTGGTTATTCTATTATTGATGTGTTAGAGTTGATAGGCTTGAAATCGGAATGGTTAAATGAGAATTCAGTAACTTAGTCTTTAAAAATAGCCTTAAAATGGGAAAAGTCAACTGAGAGTTGACTTATTGGTAAACCACCTCGGAATACGGATTTTGTGGCTCGGATAGCTCAGTTAGGTGATTTAAGACTTAGGAGTGTGTTCGGAATAATTTTGTGATGTCCAGTGTAGAATTAGGCTTGAATTGGCGAAAGTTAGTTTTTGGTGATTTCCGGCCGGCAGTGGAAAATAGGATATCAGGGTCAGAATGGAATTTTGACAGTGGGAACAGGTTCATAATGTCATTTTGGATGTGTCTGCAAAAATTTCAGGTCAATCGGAGTTGTTTTGGATAGTTTCGGTATTGTTGTGGATTTTAGAAAATTGAAAGTTCTTAGGCTTGAATCCGATGTAATTTTGGTGTTTTGATGTTAGTTTTGGTGTTTTGAGAGTGAAACTAATCTTGAATGATGTTATGTGACGTGTTAGTATGTTTGGTTGGGGTCCCTAGGGGCTTGAGATTGATTTCAGATGGTTAACGGGAAGTTCGGAGTTGGAAATTGTAGAAAAAAGCTGCTGGTGTGAAATCACGGTGATTTCCGCACCTGTGGAAGTTTGGCTGCAGGTGCTGGTCGCAAGAGCGAAAGAAGGCTCTGCAGGGGCGAGATTTGTCCAGCCAGGGAAAAGTCGCAGATGCGGATAGGGGGCCGCACCTGCGAAGCCGCATGTGCGGAATGTGAGTCGCAGGTGCGGAGTCAGGTCGTTTAAGGAAAAGTCGCAGGTGCGGTTAGTAGGACCGCAGGTGTGGTCTCGCAGGTGCGTGAAATTGGGTGCAGGTGTGGAACCCCTGGGCAGAAAGTATAAAATAAACCCTCCGCGACTTAAACCCTTTTTACACCATTTTTTGTACGGACACAGAGCTTTGGGGGCGATTTTTGAAGAGGGAAATCAGTGTTCTTTATAGAGGTAAGTGTTTGATCATTAAAACTCGTTTATGGGTAATTATAGAGCATAATCTCAGCAATTAATTCATGAAAATCAGTAGAAAAAGGTGGGCTTAGGGCTTGAGATTTTGAGACCTTTAGGGGTCGATTTGAGGGGTCAAACAAACTCCGTTTTTAGCGTTCTTTATATGTACGGACTCGGGAAATGATGTAGAACAGTTTTGTATAAAAATTTCTGAGTTTCGGGACGCAGGACCGGGGGTCGGGTTTTGACCAATTTCGGGGTTTTGAGCTAAATTTGATATTTTTCGATTGGAATTTATTCCTTAAGCATAAATTGATGATAAAAATCTGAACTTGATAGATTTGGCGCCTTCGGAAGTTGATTCGAGAGGCAAGCGTGTTGCGGAATAGTTCCGGGCTAGTTTTGAGGTAAGTAATGTCTTTAAATCCTGTCCTGAGGGTATGAAACCCCGGACTTTACATCCTTTCACGGATTTTGGAATGCAAAGATTGGAAATTTGGAAATATATTCCTTTTCAGGCAACTATTGAGTTGCGAACCCGGTTTTAAAGCCTATGCTTAATAGTACTGATATATTTTGATATAATTTGGGCTGCAAGCCGTGTTTGGGGCCTAGTGCCGATCTGTTTTCCCCTTGGGGGTTGTGTTACTATATTTTCCTCACTGATATGTTATGATTTTTCACTCAGTCTTTTCCTGATAAATTGTTTTGACACTGAGAGTATTTTGATATTATTTATTGAAAAATGAAACATTATTTTGGGTCGAGAACCCGATATATTTATGGCCTGAAAGGCAAATTGAGACTGTTTGACTGAGTGAGGCTGCGGGCCTATATTGTGAGTGATTTATGCCATGATGTGGCTTGTTATAGCGCTTGGACTATAGGAGCCCCTCCGGAGTCTGTACACACCCCCAGTGAGGTCAGGTAGCTAATGAGTGATGCCCGCGGGACTTATGCTGAATGATTGTGAGGATGCCTGATGGGCTGATACTGAGTGACTTTGAGAATTCCTGATGGGCTGTTTACTGAGTGACTGTGAGGATGCCTAATGGGCTGATATTGAGTGATGGTGAGGATGCATGATGGGCAATGGTTACGATAAATGATTTTAGCCCTAGGGGTAGTTTTATGAAGAATTTTTACTAAGTTTTTTAACTATGATTTACTTCATTTTCAAACTGGTGTTATTGAGATATACTGATATTACACTTGTTTTCAAAGGATTTCTGGAAACTGATTTCGAACTTATTATTTGTTGAATACTACATGGTGACTTGGTGTTTTACTGGTTTTGTGAATTGTGTATCTGTATTGTGTGTTTTGAAATTCTCAGACTGTGATTTATTTTCATTACTACTGAGTTGGCATACTCATCATTACTCCCTGTGCCTTTATGAACAGATCCAGGTGACGGACCGGAGCAGTAGCTGTCTCAGTTCGATAGCAGCAAATACGGTATTTCGAGGTAGCTGTCCAGCGTCCACAACTTCTCCATTTCCCTTCCTTATTTAGTTTTAGCGTTTGATTCAGAGACATATATTATAGTTTTAGCAGAGTTAGATTTATTTATTCTTAGATGCTCATGACTATTGACTCCAGTCTTGGGAGGTTTTGTTTAGAGTTGTTAGACTATTATTAGGACGCTAAGACTTAATTACATTATTCTATGTTGTGGTTGCTGATTATTATTAAATTGTGAACTTTTATAATTGAATAAATGTGTAGGAAGGTGATGGTCGGCTAACCTAGTTCCACGATAGGTGCCATCACGGCCTGTTAGGATTTGGGGTCGTGATAGGTGATCTGCTGGATTAGGTGTTGCAAAGAATGATATTGAATTGAGGCCGCAATTGAGGAGCATGCAATGAAGGAAGATATGTGGGAAGTTCTAGGCGGTGGTTCCATTTCTAGGAGCCAAGTGTAAGAAGCAGAAGTCGAGCAGTGGCGTAGAGGGGGAGTTTGGCCAGTGGGAGAGCGACAACATAGTGGTGAATTAGAAGATGTTGTAGCACATTTAATAGACGTCCATGAGTAGCGGATGAACTAGTAAAGATGGTAGAGGTAGAAGGGCGCATGATAGAATATTGATGTTGTAGAAAGTGTGCAGTACAACGTCGTTGGAAGGTGTCAGTTGGTGATTTCCACAGGTGGGTTATCTCCTGTGAGTAGGCTAGCGGCTGTGTAGTTGACAAGTTTCTACAAGGGATTCTAGTGGCTACTCGGTAGGAGGACGAATATGTGAGTGATTCTAGAGAGTTTGAGTATTCAGGAACTGCTAACAGGAGAATTTAGAAGAATTTGACGGGTTGGTTGAGCAAGGTCATGTCAGAGATAAATAAAGAACTTCGGTGGGGGTCCAGAGTGGTGCAAGGAGTAGCTTTAGGCTAAGTGGGGGAGTCCCACCGCCTGCAATTGGGTTGCGGGATTATCTTCTCATGGGGGTTGCAGATTGTCGGTGTATTGGCAAGTTATTTCAGCTAAGGAGAAAGGAGTAAAATGGTAATTGTGCATGTGATTTGATAAATGTGTGCTAAAGTTGGCCCTATTGGACCAGGGTTAGGCTTTGGAAGATTCATAATTTATGCTTAAGGCATAGGCGAGTTGTTAGGGTAGTGACTCAGTCACGTGCTTCATTGAAAAGGGTGTTCATGTGCTAGAAGAGCCTTGGAGTTGAATGTATTCGGGGCTAGTCAAAGTGGGTGACTCTCAATAGTGGTCCTAATGAATTCGAAGGCTAAGAACACAGTGTTTAAGTGTTAAAGGCAGCAATATGATTAAGAATTGAACTTTTGCAACGTAACTTCGGAGATAGGGAAAATGGTTGGAGTGTTCTATGTTATTTTTAGCGTGCATGATAGTATTGGAGGAGTGAGAGAAATAAACTCCGGGTTGTAGAAAGATTATCAGGAGGGTATGAGACGGGTTGCGGGATTTAGGTAGCATGGTCTCGTGAATCAAGGTCACTCGGGATGAGTGAGGGTCGATTTTGCTATGAGTTGAAGGAAGTTACTATTATTCCTGAGGCAATTGAAGATGATTAAAAGAAGATAGAGTGGTTAGCCATGGTTGCAATGGCGCACTTACGACAGTGATCAGTTCCTTCAGTGTAATTGAGTATATGTATGGTTTGTGCAGATGTGTGTGGGGCTTGTCGGCCGTCGTAATAGATTTCATTTGGAAGCATGCAAGTGCTATGGCCTGTCAGGTGTAGGCGGATCCCGGAAGGTTTATGGTGGTTCAGACCACTACTTAAGGATTTGCATGTTGGGTGATTGTGAGAATTCACTTGAGTGTTGTTATTGTTCTCTTGAATTGAGGTAAGTAAAAGGTTTCTATATGATGAAGTGTTTCCCCTATTAGTGACACAGGAGTTATGATGGAATTTTTGCGCTATTTCATATTGGCATGTCAGGTGCAATGGGCAGTATGGAATTGGAAGTAAGGATCCTGATTGTGGTCCGGTGTTAACGAGGATGTCATGAGCTCGGATGAGCAAGAAAAAGGAGGCTTGAAAGTTCAGAGGAGCTGGTGTTGTCTTCAGTGTCACCTGAGATCGGTATTTGATGAAAGAGGTTTTGCATCCTGGTTATGGGTTCTTGATTTGTTTTCAGCGTCAGTATGGTCGGTGGTATGGATGTGCAGACCTGCTACCCTGTGTGGAAGGACGTGGGAGAATGACCACGGGAAGATCGTATGAGTGTGAGATGTAGTCACTTATTGGATTGAAGATTTAGATTGAGTATAAGGAAGTGTAATATTGCTTATTTGAGAATTTATGCCTAGAAGGCGTCCAGTTCATCTTTGTTGTGGATTGTGGGGCTTTGTCCCGGTTATGATAGTTGTTCTTGCGTGTTATGAGAAGAAATGAGTTATTATGGACCCAGGTTAAGCTATTAGCCTAGCGCAGTGTGAGCGGAATCGGCTTGAAGTGTGTGAATGGATTTAAAAAATATTATGGGCTTCATGCGAGTCAGGTATGTTCCTTTCAGTATAGTTCTCCTTAAGGAGGGGTGTTGGAATATCATATGTTGCTCCATCTTCGTTCGATTCATGTATATTATGATTGTGCCGTGTGAGGTGTGAAGGGGCTTGATAAATTCCTATGTGTTAAGATTCAGCGTAGCGATGATGTTATGTGAGCAAGAGGGATCTTGAGATTTTGGAGTATATATATATATATATATATATATATATATATATATATCACCTCAGTTGTGCTTAATTTTTGTAGCATATGGGTCTATCAGTCTCCCCAGGATGGTATTATGCACTTAGCGTGCTTATATCCGATATTCAGTAATTTGTAATGGTGAGCAATTCAGCTCCGTGTATATCTCCTTATGTGAATTTTATGATGGGATCGGGTAGCACGCGGCCACGAGTATGTTATTCGGATCGGGTTGCACGCCGCAACAGTGTGGCGATGAGCACATCTCCCTATATTTATTTTTCTTATGTTATACTTCCTGTATTCTGAGGAAAGTTCATATTAGTTGCGTGAGTTGAGTAGTCCCTTCCTGAGTCATTTCTTGTGTATCATGTTCGAGTTGTGGCATATTGGCGCATTGTGGCATCGTGTGTGACTGTTGGTCATGTCTGGGATGATTTTTTGTCTAAACAGTTCATACTGGGTGAGACGAGATTATTGGATCAGGGATCAGTGCGATAAGATTATGCGGAATGTATTAAAGTACAATTACCATTATTTGGTTCCTAATGAGATGATGATCTAAGTCAAGAGAAAAGATTCCATGTTTGGTTAACTCTACAACTGGTTAGGAATTTCTACACATCTCCTCCATTGTGGTGGTATCGTCAGCATTATAGAAGGATATATGTATATATATTATAAGGTGCATTGAGAGCATCAGATTCGTAGAATTTTGGCTGTTAAGGTTCAGCGAATGTCATGGTGGCTAGATAATGAATTATGCGGTGCATGGTGCTGATTCAGCAAAGGTACGCAGTTGTGTTCTGGTGCCTCCTGTGGTAGTTGATACAATGTTCATATATTAGAAACATGCCTGGCAGAGAATTTCAAGTGTCAGAACTAGGTTCTGAGCTTATTGTATGGATAAAAGAGAATATCTCAAGATTTGATCAAGCTAATGTGCTCAACGGGGTTGTGGTAGCACGGACAGGTGCACGAGGTGTTAGACAGTGATTTCAGATAACTCCAGAGCAGTTCTCGACACGTTCGAGGACGACGTCTGTTTAAGTGGGGGAGAATGTAACGACCCGACCGGTCGTTTTGAGCTCTAGCGTGTCGTTCAGTGGATTAAAGTCATGAGAATCTCCATTTCAGGTATTATGACTCGTGGGCGTGGTCGGAGTTGAATTTCGGGAAGTTCGGAGTCAAATTGAAAAGAAAATTCTCATTTCGGAAGCCTTAAGTTGAAGAAATTGACTAAGATTGGAATTTTGAGTAAACGACCTCCGAATCGGGGTTTGAAGGTTCCTGCAGGTTCTTATGATGATTTCGGACTTGGGCGTATGTCCTGATTGGGTTTTGGATAGCCCGGGAGCGTTTCAACGTGTAATGTGGAAGTTAGTATTTTAGAAGAATTTCATAAATTTGGGTTGGAAGGCATTTTTGTGTTATTGATGTCCGTTTGGGATTCCGAGTCTGGGAATAGCTTTGTATGGTGATTCTGGAGTTGGAGCGCGATTGGAAGTGAATTCAGATGTCCGTAGGTTATTTTGAAGTCATTTGGCTAAAGATAGAAATTTGAAGGTTTTGAGAATTCCAACCGGAAGTGGAAATTTTGATATCGGGGTCGAAATGCGATTTCGGAAGTTGTAGAAGGTCCGTAATGTCGAATATGACTTGTGTGCGAAATTTGGGGTCAATCGGACGTGATTTGATAGGTTTCGACATCAGATGTGGAAGTTCGAAATTTCAAAGTTCATAAGGTTTGAATTAGGGTGCGATTCGTCGTTTTGGCGTTGTTTAATGTGGTTTAAGAGCCCGAGCAAGTCCAGGGGATGTTATGGGACTGAGTCATGTGATTGGACGGGGTCTCGGGGGGCCTCGGGGGTGTTTCAGGGTGGTTTTGGGTCATTTTTGAGTGATTTGCTGTTGTTGTTTGCTGGTGTATCTAGTGTGCAATGCGATCGCAGTCCTAGTTGTGCGATCGCGGAGAAGAAATGAGAGGGGATGGAATTTTGGCCTGTGCAATCACACTTGGAGGCATGCAACCGCACAGAGGAGGATTTTGGGGACTGCTGCATTGGTCTATGCGATCGCAGGTGTAGTTGGTGATCGCACAGAGGGAAAATTTGAGGCTACAGGCTTATGGCTTGTGCGATCGCAAGGTTTAATGTGCGGTCGCACAGTATGATTAGGGGCTTCTAGGACTTTGCCTGTGCGAACGCAGGTGCTGTTTCGCGAACGCACTGAGGGAATTTGTGAGGAAGCATAGTTGGCCTATGCGGTCGCGGAGCATGTTGTGCGATCGCATAGGAGGGTCGCATGGGCAGTGTGATATTTTAAACGGGATTTTGGCCATTTCTTCATCCTTTCACTTGGTGTGGGCGATTGGAGAGCTTCAAGAGGGGGATTTCGTCATCTATGTCAAGGTAAGTTGTTTCTACTCATTCCAAGTTAAATACAAGGTTTATGCATGGATTTGAACATGAAAAAATTGTGGATAATTGGGAATTTTGAAGAAAACCTATAAATTTGGTGACTTGGATTTCTACCACGAATTGAGCATGAATATTTGAGTAAATTGTATATTTGAACTAGTAAAGCTATGGGTAGAGTTTATCTTCGAGAAATTTCGAATTCCAGGCACGTGACCCCGAGGGCATTTTGGTCAATTCCTTGAGCGGAGATGGGAGTTTATATAATTTGAATTGTTACCAATATCAGAGTATATTTTCATTGGTTTGTCGTTATTTGGGTAGTTTTGGGGTGTTGTGCATCCATTGGAGTTGATGGAAGGGCTTGGAAGTCGGTTATGGAATTTTGGAGCAAGGTAAGACTCCTTTCTAACTTTGTGGGAGGGAATTGTCCCCATAGGTGAACTAAATGAATCCATGCTATTAACTTCGGGGGCTACGTACGCATGAGGTGACGGGAGTACGTGCGTAACTACTAATATGCTCATGTCCGGGTAGTCTAGGATCCACTAGCATGCTTTACGTGTTGTACTTGTGACCTTGCCAGTAATATTAGACCGTTAATATGATCGAAATAGTAATTGAATACCTAAGAAGGTTAGAGTTCATTTTTCTTAATCCTTTAGAAAGAGAATTTATTCTTCCTTGCTTATATGTGTTCCGGACAGATTGTAATATTTTAAAACCTCATCAAACTTGGTAAATGAATTTCCAGAAATCATTGAAATACTATCTTCATGTTCACCTAAAGAGAATTTTATCATTTTCTTGAGAAACTATTTTCTTGATAAAAATGCGGACTTATTATGGAATACATGTACATATGAGCATCTGAGTCGTAGGTATGATTCGCGAGCAGGATAGCCTTATTATTATTACATTGACCGCGTCGCATGATTGATTCCCGAGCGGGGAAAATAGATGCATCTATGGTTCGAGCCGTTCGACCCTCAGCAGTGCAGAATTTATTATTGTTGGTCCGTGCCGTTCGACCCTCGACATTTTCTTGCGCATGATAAATGCTGCGTATTTCAATCATGCTGCGTATTTCCTGTGATTTATACATGTTTATTGGCCTAAGAGTTTTGAACTACCAGCTAAAAAGAAGAAGAATTGATGTGTTAAATATGGAATAAGTTGATATTTCTTATCCCTGATTATTATTTAATTCCTATGATACTCATGCTTAGCACCTCACTTGATTATGTTTAACCGACTTATAGCAAGTGTCTAATTCGACCACTCGTAACTACCTCTCTGAGGTTAGGTGGGATACTTACTGAGTACACGTTGTTTTCATACTCATACTACACTTGATGTGCATTTTTATTGCACAGGTACTTTCATAGCAATTTGGCTGGTTTGGAGACTTAGGCGAGCTGCATCATCCGGAGGCGATCCGCAGTTGACAGAGTCTCCCTCGTATTGTATTAATTTTATTTTAATTTTCCTTGTCCAATTGTATTTTGGACGGGCTTTGTAGTATTTGTAAAATTTTTAGAAATTGCTCATGTACTTGTGTCACCGGGTTCTGGGATGTGTCAATAGGTAACGCATGCTAGTAGGTTCTAGGCTACCCGGACATGCCATAATAGTAGCTACACACGGACTCCTGTCACCTCGTGCGTACGTAGACCCCGCAGATAGTAACACATACTTAATTAGTTCACCTAGGGGGAAATTCCCCTTCACAAAGCCCTTCCGACGACTCCAACGGATGCACAACGCCCCAAAACTATCCAAACAACGACAAACCAATGAAAATATCTTATAATAATTGAAACAATTCCAAATTATATAATTTCCCAACCCCGCTCAGTGAAATGACCAAAATGCTCTCGGGCACACGTGCCCGGAATCTGAAATTTCTCAAAGATAAATTCTACCGATAGCTCCACTATTTCAAATATACAATTTACTCTACATTCCATGCTCAATTCGTGGCTAAAACTCCAAATTACCATTTTCTAGGTTTCTTTAAGATTTCCCAAGCATATAATCTTGTATTTAACTTAGAAGCATGAAGGAGTTACTTACCTTGACATTGCATGAAGAAATCCTCTCTTTGAAGCCTTCCAAGATCGCCTAAGCCAAAGAAGAAACGAAGAAATGGTCAACAATTCACGGTTAAAAACATTCTGCCCAACCTCGATTCCGCACCTGCAGTCTTACCTCCGCATCTGCGCTCCCACAGGTGCAACCAATCTCCCTCTTCTGCGGTTGCCTCACCTCCAGCCCAAAATCGCACTTGCGCCCTCTGTCCGCATCTGCGTCTTCGCAGGTGCAGAAATTCCATCACACATGCGCTCCCCATCCAGACCATCCATCCTTCGCACCTGCGGTGCCATAGCCGCACCTGCGACCAAATCCTCGCAGGTGCGGTCACACCAGATGACAGCAACCTCAGCCTTCTTCAAACTTCCAAACTTGATCCGTTAACCACCCAGGGGCCCCCGTCCAATTATACCAACCTGTTCCAAAACATAATGCGGACTTGCTCGAGGCCTCAAATCACATCAAACAACATCGAAACCACGAATCGCACCCAAATCCCAACTTTATGAACTTAGAAATTTCTAACTTATACACCCGATGCCGAAACCTATCAAATCACGTCTGATTGACCCCAAATTTTGCACACAAGTCATATTCGACATTACGGACCTGCTCCAACTTCCGGAATCACGTTCCAACCTCGATATCAATATTTCCACTTCCAGTCGGATTTCTCAAAAACCTTCAAATTTCTACCTTTAGCCAAATGATTCCAAAATGACCCACAGACATCCAAATTCACTTACGATCCCCAACTCCAGAATCACCATACGAAGCTATTCCCAGACTCAGAATCCCAAACAGATATCCACATCACTGAAATATGCTTCAGGCCAAACTAAGGAAATTTCTTCAAAAAATGCTGACTTCCATAATATGCATCGAAACGCTCCCGGGTTATCCAAAACCCGATCTGGACATACGCCCAAGTCTGAAATCATCTACGACCTGCAGGCTTCTGCAATGAGAATTTTCTTTCCAAATCAACTCTAAACTTCCCGAAATTTAATTTCGACCACACCTACAAGTCATAATGCCTGAAATAGAGATGCTCACGACTTCAAATCGCTGAACGACGCGCTAGAGCTCAAAACGACCAGTCGTGTCGTTACATTCTCTCCCACTTAAACCGAGGTTCGTCCTCGAACGTGCCAAGAACTGCTTTGGAGTGGTCTGAAATCACTGTTTAACACCTCGTGCACCTGCCCGTGCTACCACAACCTAGTTGAGCACATAAGCTTGATCAAATCTGAAGATTTATTCTTTGATCCATATAATAAGCTCAGAACCTAGTTCCAACACTTGAAATTCCTTGCCAGGCCTACTTCCAACATATAAACACCAAATCAACTACTACACGATGTCCTAGAAAATGACCGCATACCTTTGTTGAATCAGCCCCATGCACCGCATAACTCATCATCTGACCACAATGACACTCCCTAACCTTAATAACCAAAATTTCACGAATCTGGTGCTCCCGATGCACCTCATAACAGATTTACATACATCCTGCTATAATGTTGACGATACCACCACAACAGAGGAAATGTGCAGAAATTCATACCCAACTGCAGAGTTAACAAATCCTTGAATAACTCATCTTGACTAGAATCATCACTTCATTATGAACCTGAATAATGGTTTTTGTCCCTAATATACACTTCACATAACCTTATCGCACTGATCCCTGATCTGATAATCTCGTCTCACCCAGTATGAACTGCTCAGACAACAAATCACCCCAAATATGACCACTTAGGAAGGGACTATTCAACTCACGCAACTAATATGAACTTTTCTTAGAAAATAGGAAGTAAAACATAAGAAAAATAAATATATATTAACCCTTATCATCATCACACTGTTTTGGCGTGCAACCCGATCGAAATAGCAAACCTGTGGCGGCGTGCCACCCGATCCCATCATAAAACTCACATAAGAAAATATACACGGAGCTGAATCGCTCACTATTACACATTACCGAATATCGGTCACAAGCACGCTAAGTGCATAATACCATCCTGGGGAGACTGATAAAGCCGCATGCTACAAAACTCAAGCACAATTGAGGTGCGATATATATATATACACTCTGGACCTCAAGAGCTATCCTGCTCACATAACATCCCCCACTACGCGGGACCTCAACACATAGGAAATTAGCAAGCCGTTTCACAACTAACACGGCATAAATCACAATATCGCATGAATTTGATGAAGACGGAACAACACCTGATATCCCAACCCCCTCCTTGAGGAGTGCTATACTGAAATGAACATATATGCCTCACATGAAGCCCATAATCATATTTAGATCCATCCACAAGCATCGAGTCTACCTTGCTCGCACCAAACTAAGCTAATAGCTTATACCTGGGTCCATATTAACCCACTTTTCTCTAATAATACACGAGAACAACGATCATCACCGCGACAAACACCCCATAATCCACAATCAACTGAACCGAACGCCCTCCAGACATAAATTCTCAATTAAACAATATTGCACTTCCTTATACTCAATCCAAATCTTCAATCCTTCAAGTGACTACATGTCCCACTTACGCAATATTTTCGCGGTCATGCTTCCATGACCTTCCACACAAGGCAATAAGACACATCAAGAACCCATAACCAGGGTACAAAACCTCTTCCACCGAATATCAATCTCAGGTGACACTGAAGATAGCACCAGCTTTCTGTGAACTTTCAAATCACTCTTTTTTGCTCTTCCGAGCTCATGACATCCTTATCAACACCGAATCGCAATCTCGATTCTCACTCCCAGTTACATACTGCTCATCGCACCTAACATGCCAATATGAGGTAGCGCAAGAATTCCATCACAACTTCTGAACCACCAATAGGGTGAACACTTCATCATATGGAAACCTTTTACTTAACTCAATTCAAGAGAACCATCTCAACACACGAGTGAATCCCCACAATCACACTATCATGCAAATCCTTAAGCAGTAGTATATGCCACCCTAACCCTTCCGGGATCCGCCTACACCTGACAGGCCATAATACTTGAATGCTCCCACAAGAAATTCATTACGATGGCCGACAAGCCCCGCACACACCGGCACAACCACATGCACAACTTAGTCACATCGAAGTAACTGATCACTGCCGCAAATGTGCTATTTCAACCATGGCTAATCAATCTATCTTCTTTAACATCTTCAATTGCCTCAGGAATAATAGTAACTTCCCTCAACTCATAGCAAACTCAACCCTCACTCATCCCGAGTGACCTTAATTCACGAGGCCATTCTGCCTAAATCCCGCAACCCATCTCATACCCTCCTAATAATCTTTCTACAATCTGGAGTTTATTTCTCTCACTCCTCCAATATTATCCTGCATGCTGAAACATGTCATAGAACATTCCAACCATCCTATTTTTTCTCAGAAATTACTCTGCAAAAGCTTGATTCTCGATCATACTGCTGCCTAAAACCCTTAAACGCCACATTCTTAACTTTTGAATTCACTAGGAACGCTATTGAGAGTCACCCACTCTTACTGGCCCCGAATACAATCAACTTCAAGGCTCTTCTAGCACCTGAACACCCTTTTTCCTTGAAGCACGTGACTGAGTCACTACCCTGACAACTCCCCTATTCCTTAAGAAAAATTCTGAATCTTCCAAAGCCTAATCCTGGCCCGACAGGGACAACTTTTGCACACATTCATCAAATCCCACGCACAATCACCATTTTACTCCTTTCCCTTAGTTGAAATAACTTGCCAACATGCCGAAAATCCGCAACCCTATGAGAAGACAACCCTACAACCCAACTGCAGATGGTGGGACTCCCCCACTTAGCCCGAAGTTACTCCTTGCACCACTCTAGACCCTGCCGAGATCTTTTCTCCTTTGATAACGCGATCTTTCTCAACCAATCCGTCCAAACTCTTCCAAATTCTCTTGCTAGCACTCCCTAAATACTCAAATTCTCTAGCATCATTCACACATTCCGCCTTCTACCGAAAAGCCACTAGAACCCCTCACCGAGACCTGCCAACCATGCTACCGCTACCCTATTCACAGGAGATAACCACCTGTGGAAATCACCCGTGGAAACCTTCCAACGACGCTGAAATGCACGCTCTCTGCGACTTCAATACCCCATCTTACGCCCTGATTCATTTACCAACTTTACTAGTCCGTCCTCTCCTCATGGACATCCATTAAATGCGCGACAATATCTTCAAATTCCAAGTTATGCTGCCTAGAAATGAACCACCACCCCACTTTGCAACTTCTCGACTTACGCTTCTTACACCGAGCCCCCTAGAAATGAACCACCGCCTAGCCTCACTTCAGGATCATTGTTTGTAGCTCTCAAACCAACAGATCACCACGACTTCAAGCTCTCTGAAGATCATCTTTCTCTAGCTGCCTTCATTATCAACACTTATCTGGTATTGAACCACCACACCTCACGGTCTCTGCCAACCGCATTTTTCATTACTCCTTCTCAATACTCTGACCCCACGCAACCAAAGAAACCATAGTACCGACAAACTTAACACATTCCATTCGATCAATGACGATGACTTCACGTCACAGGTGCATATCCCACCTCACTTGAAAACACCCAGTCTTACTACTTTATCAACCCCAACCAGAACATTCATAACCCAAATGCCTTTCCTCTGCCGGAACTAAAATACCAAAATCTCGAAATCAAGCTCTGAGAAGACCTCCCTTCAAACTATTCATCACCCCCAACATATGGTAAGCATTTTATCATCATATCGACATCGCGCGACAACCAATCTCAAGCATCATCACTACTTGAGCATAGCCTTAACGCTCTCAGAAACACAACTATTGAGCTGAAACAACATATTATTCTTTTGCAGGGCCAAAACAACAGCCCCAACCAACTACACATGGAAACATCTCGACTTACATCCGTAGCACCATTTCAATTCCTCAAACTCCTGATTCATAGCAAGCACTCGTGACTCGTAAGATTGAGTAGGAATAAACATAGGCATAAGCCTCAAAGGAATCAAATCGCACGATGATGAATCAAGAAGAGAAGTACTCCTAACAACCATGTAGCCTCTCGAAGATAAGTACAGACGTCTCCGTACTGATCCGCAAGACTCTACTAGACTTGCTCATGACTCGTGAGACCTAAGGGAACCTAGCGCTCTGATACCATGTTTTCACGACCCAAAATCCATAAGGTCGTGATGGCGCCAGACATTATTTTCAGGCAAGACAATCATTAATTAATTGAAATAATTTCCTGATTTTAACATTTATGAAAAATATTTCCTTTCACTTTATTACATATTAACTAAATAAAATCTGCAAAGTAAAATAATAGTTTAAATATTACCCTTTAGCAAATATATCCCAACACATCCCAGAACCCGGTGTCACAAGTACATGAGCAATTTCTAAGAATTTATACAATCATCACAAAGCATGCCCGAAATACAAATTGGACTAGGAAATTTAAAAGGAAAACAAATACAAAACAAGGGAGACTCTGTTAGCTGTGAATCGCCTCTGGATGATGCAACTCGCCTAAGTCTACGAATAATCCAGATTGCTATGAATGTACATGTGCAATAAAAATGCACAACAAGTGTAGCATGAGTACAAAAACAACGTGTACTCAGTAAGTCGCCCGCCTAACCTCAGAGAGGTAGTGACGAGGGGTCGAATTAGACACTCACTAAGGGCCAGCAAATTAATTAACAGTATAAGATAGGCACGATAGGCATGTAAATGTAGTAAAGCAGCATATATATAAGGCACTGAAATCCAAGTAAATACAGGAAATAAACAAACATCTACCACTTTCTCAATATTTTCCAAAATATCTTAAATAAACAATTTCCTCTTTGTTTTCCCCCAAATATCATAAATCCACAATATCATCTTTATTGTCCCCCAAATATCTTATCACTTCAAAAATCATGAAGAAAACATTTAACAATTTAGCATGCGCATACGGGATAAGGACAACCGGCCTGAGCCATCATATTAATCATCTTTGTGCACTGCCGAGGGCAAACGACCCGAACCATAAAATTCTTTCAATCCCGTCGTGGCGTACGGACTGCTCCCATGAGAGTGAGGGAAATAACACTCTGCTCGCGGAATGTAAATTGTGAAGCGGTCACATGCAGTCATGCACAATCAACAGTCCACCCCGACTACGTCAGGAAAACAAATACTCAAGTAATGACAGATTTCTATTTTGAAAACACAAAATAGTATTTGAACCCTTTTTTTTTAATTCACTTGCCAAGTCTTTTTATAATGTTTAATAACATAACCTTATCCGGAAACACAATTGCCGCGAAGGAAATCAATTCTCTTTTTAGATGCTTAAGAAAATAAACTTTAATCTTCTTTAGTCATTCAATTAGAATTTCAATTATATTAGCAGATTAATATTACAAACAAGATCACAGGTACAACAAGTAAGGCATGCTAGTGGGTCCTAGGCTACCCGGATATACATAATAGTAGCTACGCACGGACTCCCGTCACCTCGTGCGTACGTAGCCCCCGCAGATAGTAACACATACTTAATTAGTTCACCTAGGGGGAAATCTCCCCCTCACAAAGTTAGAAAGGAGACTTACCTCGCTCCGAAGTTCCAATACCGGCTTTCAAGCCCTTCCGACGACTCCAACGGACGCACAACGCCCCAAAATTATCCAAACAACGACAAACCAATGAAAATATATTATAATACTTGCAAAAATTCCAAATTATATAATTTCCCAACTCCGCTCAGTGAAATGACCAAAATACCCTCGGGCCCACGTCCCCGGAATTCGAAATTTCTCAAAGATAAATTCTACCCATAGCTCCACTAGTTTAAATATACAATTTACTCTACATTTCATGCTCAATTCGTGGCTAAAACTCCAAATTACCATTTGCTAGGTTTCTTTAAGATTTTCCAATTTCCATGCATAATCTTGTATTTAACTTAGAAGCATGAATGAGTTACTTACCTTGACATTGCATGAAGAAATACTCTCTTTGAAGCCTTCCAAGATCGCCTAAGCCAAAGAAGAAATGAAGAAATGCCCAACAATTCACGGTTAAAAATATTTTGCCCAACCTCGATTCCGCACCTGCGGTCCTACCTCCGCACCTGCGTTCCCGCAGGTGCGACCAATCTCCCGCACCTGCGGCTTCCTCAACTCCAGCCCAAAATTGCAGTTGCGCCCTCTGTCCGCATCTGCGTCTTCGCAGGTGCGAAAATGCCATCGCACCTGCGCTCCCCATCCAGACCATCCATCCTTTGCACCTGTGGTGCCATAGCCGCACCTGCGGCTCCGCACCTGCAGCCAAATCATCACAGGTGCGGTCACACCAAATGACAACAACCTCAACCTTCTTCAAACTCCCAAACTTGATCCGTTAACCACCTGGAATCCACCTGCGGCCCCCGGGAGCCTATCCAATTATACCAACCTGTTCCAAAACATAATGCGGGCTTGCTCGAGGCCTCAAATCACATCAAACAACATCGAAACCACGAATCGCACCCAAATCCCAACTTTATGAACTTAGAAATTTCCAACTTCTACATCCGATGTCGAAACCTATCGAATCACGTCCGATTGACCCCAAATTTTACACACAAGTCATATTCAACATTACGGACCTGCTCCAACTTCCAAAATCGCATTCTGACCTTGATATCAAAATTTCCACTTCCGATTGGATTTCTCAAAAACCTTCAAATTTCTATCTTTAGCCAAATGATTCCAAAATGACCCACAGACATCCAAATTCACTTCCGATCGCGCTCCCAACTCCAGAATCACCATACGAAGTTATTCCTAGACTCAGAATTCCAAACGGACATCCAAATCACTGAAATGCGCTTCAGACCAAACTAAGAAAATTTCTTCAAAAAATGCTGACTTCCACAATATGCATCGAAACGCTCCTGGGTTATCCAAAACCCGATACGGACATACGCCCAAGTCCGAAATCATCATACGAACCTGTAGGAACTTTCAAATCCTGATTCATAGGTCGTTTACTCAACATCCCAGTCTTAGTTGATTCTTCCAACTTAAGGCTTCTGAAATAAGAATTTTCTTTCCAAATCAACTCTAAACTTCCCGAAATTTAATTCCGACCACACCTACAAGTCATAATACCTGAAATGGAGATGCTCACGACTTCAAACCGCTGAAAGACGCGCTAGAGCTCAAAACGACCGGTCGGGTCGTTACATCACCAATGATCGAGACTCCATTAGTTTCAGGATTTTTAGGCGTGATGTATCGTTCACCCTTGAAGACTTTCACATTATGTGCGGTTTGAGGATCACATCACATAATGTTGAAAAACCATGTAAACGAGAGAGCAATATTCTGAAACGCTATTTTGGGAAGTCTAAGGGTGTGACCTTGAAGGACATTCGAGATTTTATGAACCACAATGAAATTCAAAAGAATGATGTGAATTTCAAACAGTATGTGAGAGCGATGAAGATGCTGTGAAACTTATGAAAACTCTTCTTGTGGAGTCTATTTTGTTTGGAAAAAAGAATGAATCAACTGTGCTGGAGGATTATGCAGCTATTGTCGAAGATGATAAAGCTTGTGCTGATTATCCTTGGGGTAATGTGTCTTATGAGAAGCTCATTATGCCAATGAAACATGAATTAGACAACCAGTCCAAAGATCATTTAACTGAGTATATTGTTGGTGGATTTCCATATCCGTTGTGTGTTTGGTTCTATGAGCGTTTCCTAGATATTCGGAAGAAGTATTTAAGAGAGGACGAGTACCTTGATGCCCCTCAGGTTCCCAGGATGTTATGTTATGTATGTGTGGGAGAGCCTAATTTAGAGAACTTCATGCGTATTATTTCAATAATCATGCTGTAAGTGAATGTTGTTTTTTTATTTTTGTAGTTTTATTAATATGTTGACGTATTACTTTTATTTTATTTTCCTAATATACTTTTTTTGTATTAAACAGAAATATCGGACGTTTGAGGTATTGGATATAATTCCTACAAAAGAGGAATTGAATTCAATGTCTTTGATTGGACAATTGTCATACAACCAGATTCGTTCAGGGGTACTTAATGCGGTTCCTTCAACTGGTGAATCACCACGTAGTCTGAGTCGATCAAAAGAAGCCCGTCGAACTTCAACTAGTGAATCACCTCATACCCAGAGTCGTTCTAACCATTCTACAACGGTGTTTGACAATGAATTAGTCAATACAATATGTTCTGTAAGTTTTGAGCTGAAGTTTTTCTTGTTTTTGTGTTTTTGTAAAACTACAACATATTTTTAGCTGAAGTTTTTTTCTGTTTGTGATGAACTTCAGCATTTTAGTAGCTGAAGTTTGTGTTTTGTATTTGCTAAAATTCAGCATTCTTTTTATACCTGAATTTTTGTTCTGTTTGTGATGAACTTCAGCATTGTAGTAGCTGAAGTTTGTGTTCTATTTGTGATGAACTTCAGCATTGTAGTAGCTGAAGTTTGTGTTCTGTATTTGCTGAACTTCAGCATTCTTTTATACGTGAAGTTTTGTTCTGTTTGTGATGAACTTCATCATTGTAGTAGCTGAAGTTTTGTTTTGTTTGTGATGAACTTCAGCATTGTAGCTGAAGTTTGTGTTCTGTATTTGCTAAACTTCGGCATTATTTTATACCTGAAGTTTTGTTCTGTGTCTCTATACTAGAGGGTAACGAGTGAGGTTAAAAGGCATGCAGAAGAAGAAAGACGCATAATTGCAAAAGAAGTTGTCGAGCAGTTTAAATAGATAAGCGATCTGCTATTGGGGATGTGGTTTTTGTAAAAGTCAAGGTAAGCTAATTTATAGAGAAGTCTTTTTTTCCTGCTAATGTTATTCAGATTAATCATTGTTAGTAATTTTTTCTAGGAATATTTTGATGAGAAGTTTGAAAAGTTGTTTAAGATTGTGTAACGACCCGACCAGTTTTGAGCTCTAGCGCATCGTTCAACGGTTTGAAGTCGTAAGCATATTCATTTCAGATATTATGACTCGTGGGCGTGGTCGGAATTGAATTCCAAGAAATTTAGAATTGGTGTGGAAAGAAAATTCTCATTTAAGAAGCCTTAAGTTGGAGAAATCAACTAAGATTAGAATTTTGAGTAAACGACCTTCGAATCAGGATTTGAAGGTTCCAACAGGTTCGTATGATGATTTCGGACTTGGGTGTATGTCCGGCTTAGGGTTTGGATAACCCGAGAGCGCTTTGGCATATATTGTGGAAGTTAGCATTTTAGAAGGATTTCATGAATTTGGGCTTGAAGTGCATATCAAGGAGGTTGATGTCCGTTTGGGATTCTGAGTGTGGGAATAGCTCTGTATGGTGATTTTGGAATTGGAAGCGCGATCGGAAGTGAATTTGGATGTCCGTAGGTCATTTTGGGGTCATTTGGCTAAAGATAGAAATTTGAAGGTTTTTGAGAAATCCGACCGGAAGTGGAAGTTTTGATATCGAGGTCGGAATGCGATTTCGGAAGTTGGAGCAGGTCTGTAATGTTGAATATGAGTTGTGTACAAAATTTGAGGTCAATCGGGTGTGATTTGGTAGGTTTCGGCGTCGGATGTAGAAGTTTGAAATTCTAAGTTCTTAAAGAATTGGATTTGAGTGCGATTCGTGATTTCGGCGTTGTTTGATGTGATTTGAGGGCTCGAGCAAGTTTGTGTCATGCTTTGGGACAAGTTGGTGTGATTGGATGGGGTCTCGAGGGGCCCGGGTGGATTCCTGGTGATTGACGGATCAATATTTGAAGTTGGAGAAGGCTGAAGGTTGCTGTCATCCGGAGTAATCGCACCTGCGAGGCTTTGACCGCAGGTGCGAGATTGGGGCTGGAGCTGAGGAGGCCGCAGGTGCAGAAGATTGGTCACACCTGAGGAATCGCAGGTGCGGAGAGGGGATAACAGAAGCAGGAATTTACTGGGTCAAGTCAGAGCCGCACCTGCGATGGAATTTCCGCAGCTGCGGAGCCGCAGGAGCGGCCATTGGATCGCAGGTGCGAAAGAGGCCTGGGCAGAATGTTTTAAAGTCGGGTTTGTGCCATTTCTCTCACATTTTTAATTTGGTTGGGGAGATTTTGGAGGATTTCAAAGGGAGATTTTCACCAAGCATCAAGAGGTAAGTTATTCCTTCTCATTTCCAAGTTAAATACAAGACCATTACATAAATTTGATATGGGCAATTGTGGGAAAATTTGGGGTTTTTGAAGAAAAACCTAGAAAATGTAAATTTGGAATTTAGCCACGAATTTGCGTATGGAATGTAGGTAAATTGCATGATTGAACTAGTAGGGATATTGGTAGAATGTATCTTCGAGAATTTTGGATTTCCGGGCACTTGGGCCCGAGGGCATTTTTGTCTTTTCTCATAGCGGGGTTTGGAAAGTATATAATCTGAATTTGTTGTCAATATTAGGATGAGTTTTCATTGCTTTTCCATTATGTGGTAGTTTCGGAGCGTTATGGATCTGTTGGAGTCATCGGAGGGGATTGGAAGGCGATGTGGGAATTTCGGCGCGAGGTAAGTCTCCTTTATAACATAGTGAGGGGGAATCGTCCCCCCTAGGTGAATTAATTCAATACATGTTATTATCTTCGGGGGCTACGTACGCATGAGGTGATGGGAGTCCGTGCGTAGCTACTATTATGCCATGTCCGGGTAGTCTAGGACCCACTAGCATGCCTTACGTGTTATACCTGTAATCCTGCCTGTAATATTAAATGTTAGTATAATCGAAGACATAATTGAATATCTAAAAGAAAACTAGAGTTCATCTTGTTAATCTTCTAAAAAGAGAATTTATCTCTCTATGGATATTTGTGTACCTGGACTAGGTTGTATCGTGGAATATCATTAAACTTGACAAATGAGTTTCAAAAACAAATTATTTCAAAACCTATATTTCATATTTCTTTTAATAAGGATTTTACCAGTTTCCTGAGAAAACTGTTTTCTTGATATAATACGGATTTAATATGTGGATATGTGTAACTTTGGGTGCCTGAGTCGCTTGAGTGATTCGCGAGCAAGAAGACCTTGTATTTTTGTGTGTATTCATATGAGCGCCTGAGTCGCAGGTATGATTCGCGAGTAGGCTAGCCGTATTATTTTAACCGCGTTGCATGATCGATTCGCGAGCGGGGCAGATAGATGCATATATGGTTCGAGCCGTTCGACCCTTCGGCAGTGCATATTTTATTATTGTTGGTCTGCGCCGTTCGACCCTCGGCATTGCTTGCGCATGATAATTACTATGTAGTTGCTTTTATTTTGCCTGATTACTGGCCTGAAATATTAGGTTGTCAATTGAATGACAGAGATTTAAAGTTATCAAAAAGATTTTGGAAGAAGTTGCTCTTTCCCGTTGATAAATTGTCATTTGATTAAATCACCAGGTTGATTAATTGTTATTAATAATGTGAAGATATAAAGTGTTAAACGTGAACGGGGTCCAATATATTTATTCCTGATTTTAATGAATTGCCTATGATAATCATGCTGAGTGTCGCTCTTAAATATTTTAAATTGACCTTTAGTAAGTGTCTTATTTGACCTCTCGTCACTACCTCTCTGAGGTTAGGCGGACGACTTACTGAGTACACGCTGTTTTTGTACTCATGCTACACTTGTTGTGCATTTTTATTGCACATGTACTTTCATAGCAATGTGGAGTATTCGGAGACTTAGGCGAGCTGCATCATCCGGAGGCGATCCGCAGCTGACAGAGTCTCCTTCGTACTATATCTATTTCATTGAAATTTCTTTGTCCAGTTGTATTTCGGACAGGCTTGTAATGATTGTTGAATTCTTAAAAATTGCACATGTACTTGTGACACCGGATTCTGGGATACGTATGGGGATATAATTGCTTAAGTGTAATCTTTAAACCATTGTTTTAATTAACGGACTTTTATTTGGTTATTATGTAATGAAGTGTAAGGAAGTGTTTTCACAAATGTTTTTAACGGAAAGTTATTTCAATTAATTAATGTTTTGTCTTTCCTGACCTTGATGTCCGGTGCCATCACGACCTTAGGGATTTTTGGGTCGTGACAACATGGTATCAGAGCCAAGTTCCCATAGGTCTCACGAGTCATGAGCAAGTCTAGTAGAGTCTTGCAGATCGGTACGGAGACGTCTGTACTTATCTTCGAGAGGCTACAGGGCTGTTAGGAGTACTTCCTTTCTTGATTCTTCATCGTGCGAGTTGATTCCTTTGAGGCTTATGCCTATGTTCATTCCTACTCAATCTAACGCATCGCGAAGTGCTTGCTATGGATCAGGAATTGGAGGAATGGAAATGGTGCTACGAATGTAATCCGAGATGCTTCCATGTGTAATTGGTCGTGGCTGTTGTTATGGCCCTGCAAAAGGGTAATATGTTATTTCAGCTCAGTAGCTATGTTTCTGGGAGACTTAAGGTTGTGCTCGGGTAGTGATGATGTTTGCAATTGATTGTCACGCGGTTTCGATATGATAAAACGTTTGCCCGTATGTTGGGGGAGATGAATGGTTTGAAGGGAGGTCTTCTCAGAGTGTGATTTCAAGATTTCAGTGCTTTTGTGCCGGCAGAGGAAGAGCATTTGGGTTATGAGTGGTCCGGTTGGGCTTGATAAGGTAGTAAGACTTGGTGTCTTCAAGTGAGATGGGATATGAACCTGTGACGTGTCATCGTCGTCATTTATCAAATGGAATGTGTTAATTTGTCGGTGCTATGGGTTCTTCGATTACGTGGGGTCAGAGTATTGAGAGGAAGCATTGAAGAATGCGGTTGGCAGAGATCGTGAGATGCGGTGGTTCAGTGCCAGATAGAGGTTGGTAATGGAGGAAGCTAGGGAAGAGATGATCTTCGGAGAGCTTGAAGTCGTGGTGATCTGCTGGTTTGGGAGCTACAAAGAATGATCCTGGAGTGAGGCTAGGCGGTGGTTCCATTTCTAGGAGGCCAGGTGTAAGAAGCGGAAGTCGAGCAGCCGCAAAGTGGGGAACGGCAGCATAGCTTGGAATTTGAAGACATTGTTGCGCATTTAATGGATGTCCACGAGGAGCAGACGGACTAGTACATCGGTAAATGAAGCAGGGCGTAGGATGGGGTATTGAAGTCGCAGGGAGCGTGCATTTCAGGTCGTTGGGAGGTGTCCGCAGGTGATTTCCATAGGTGGGTTGTCTTCCGTGAATAGGTTAGCGATGTCGGGGTTGGCAGGTCTTGGTGAGGAGTTCTAGTGGCTAGTCGGTATGAGGTAGAATGTGTGAAGGATGCTAGAGGATCTGAGTATTTAGGGAGCGCTAGCAAGAGAATTTAGAAGAATTGGACGAATGTGTTGAGCAAGATCGTGTTATCAAAGGAGAAAGGATCTCGGCGGGTGTAGAGTGGTGTAAGGAGTAGCTTCGAGATAAGTGGAGGAGTCCCACCATCTGCAGTTGTGTCGTAGGGTTGTCTTCGCATAGGGTCACGGATTTTCGGTGTGTTGGCAAGTTATTTCAGCTAAGGGAAATAAGTAAGATGGTAATTGTGCGTGGGCTTTGATGAATATGTGCAAAAGTTGGCCCTATCGGGCCAAGGTTGGGCTTGGAAGATTCAGAATTTATGCTTAAGGCATAGGCGAGTTGTAAGGTTAGTGACTCAGTCACGTGTTTCATTGAAAAGGGTGTTCCTGTGCTAGGAGAGCCTTGGAGTTGATTGTATTCGGGGCCACTCAGAGTGGGTGACTCTCAATAGCGGTCCTAGTGAGTTCAAAAGTTAAGAATGCGGCGTTTAAGGATTTCAGGCAGCAGTATGATCGAGAATCGAGCTTTTGCAGAGTAATCTCTGAGAAAAAGGAGGATGGTTGGAATGTTCTATGATATGCTTCAGCATGCAGGATAATATTTGAGGAGTGAGAGAAATAGACTCTGGACTGAAGAAAAGATTGTCAGAAGGGTATGAGATAGGTTGCGGGATTTGGGCAGCATAGTCTCATGAATCAAGGTCACTCGGGATGAGTGAGGGTTGAGTTTGCTATGGGTTGAAGGAAGTTGTTATTATTCCTGAGGCAATTGAAGATGATTAAAATAATATAGATTGATTAGCCATGGTTGAAATGGCACATTTGCGGTAGTGATCGGTTCCTTTGATGTGATTTAGTTATGCATGTGGTTTGTGTCAGTGTGTGCGGGGCCTGTCGGCCGTCGTAACAGATCTCATGTGGGAGAATTTGAGTACTATGGCCTGTCAGGTGTAGGCGGACCCCAGAAGGGTTATGGTTGTATAGACTACTACTTAAGGATTTTCATGGTTGGGTGATAATGGGAATTCACTCGTGTGTTGAGATGGTACTCTTGAATTGGGTCAAGTAAAAAGTTTCTATATGATGAGGTGTTCACCCTATTGGTGGTTCGGAAGTTATGATGGAATTCTTGCGCTACATCATGTTGGTATGTTAGGTGCGGGAAGCAGTATGTAACTGGGAGTAAGGATCGAGATTTAGGTCCGATGTTTATAAGGATGTCATGAGCTCGGAAGATCAAGAAAAAGTGATTTGAAAGTTCAGAGTAAGCTGGTGTTATCTTCAGTGTCACCTAAGATTGATATTCGGTGAAAGAGGCTTTGTACCCTGGTCATGGGTTCTTGATGTGTTTTGCGGCCTTAGTGTGGTCAGTGTTATGGATGGGCAGGCTTGTTGCCTTGTGTGGAAGGTTGTGGAAGCATGACCGTGAAAAGATTGTATAAAGTGTGACATGTAGTCACTTGATGGATTTCAGATTTGGACCGAGTATAAGGAAGTGCAATATTGCTTAATTGAGAATTTACGCCTGGAAGGCGTTCGGTTAAGTTGATTATGGATTATGGGGTGTTAGTCCCGCTGATGATGGTTGTTCTCGTGTATTATGAGAGAAGGTGGGTTAATATGACCCAGGCAAAAGCTATTAGCTTAGATGGTGCGAGCAAGGTGGCTCGATGTTTGTGGATGGATTTAAATATAATTATGGGCTCCGTATGAGCCATGCATATTCCTTTCAGTAGAGCGCTTTTCATGGAAAGGTATTAGAACATTGGGTGTTGTTTCGTCTTTGTCGAATTCATGTGTTATTGTGATTGTGCCGTGCGAGATGTGAAACGGCTTGATAATTTCCTATGTGTTGAGGTCCCGCGTAGTGGGGATGTTATGTGAGCAGGATAGCTCTTGAGATCTAGAGTGTATATATATATATATATCGCACCTCGGTTGTGATTGAGTTATGTAGCCTACGGCTTTATCAGTCTCCCCAGGATGGTATTATGCACTTAGCGTGCTTATGATCGATATTCAGTAAATTGTAATAGTGAGCAAATCAGCTCCATATATATATATATTCTTATGCAAATTTTATGTGTGGATCGGGTGGCACGTCGCCACGGGTATGTTATTCGGATCGGGTTGCACGCCGCAACAGTGTGATGATGAGAAGGGTTAATATGTATTTATTTTCTTGTGTTTTATTTCCTATTTTCTGGTAAGAATTCATATTAGTTGTGTGAGCTGGATAGTTCTGTCCTGAGTCATTTTTATTATCATGCTCGAGTTATGGCCTATTAGTGCGATGTAGTATCTGTGAGGTTGTTGGGGTGGTTTGTCGTCTGAGCAGTTCGTACTGGGTGAGACGAGATTATCAGATCAGGGATCAGTGCAATGAGGCTATGTGAAGTGTATATTAAAGAACAAATACCATTATTCAGGTTCATAATGAAGTGATGATTCTAGTCAAGATGAGGTATTCAAGGATTTGTTAACTCTGCAGTTGAGTATGAATTTCTGCNCAGATGGTGAGTTATACGGTGCATGGTGCTGATTCAGCAAAGGTATGCAGTCATGTTCTGGTATATCATGGGTAGTTGATACGGTGTTTATACGTTGGAACTAGGCCTGGCAGAGAAATTTCAGGTGTGTGAATGAATTCTGAGCTTATTGTATGGATAAGAAAAAAAATCTTCAGGTGTGATCAAGCTAATGTGCTCAACTGGGTTGTGGTAGCACGGGCAGGTGCTCGAGGTGTTAAACAGTGATTTCAGGTAACTCCAGAGCAGTTCTTGGCACGTTCGAGGACGAACGTCGGTTTAAGTGGGGGAGAATATAACGACCCGACCGGTCATTTTGAGCTCTAACGCGTCGTTCAACAATTTGAAGTCGTGAGCAACTTCATTTCAGGTATTATGACCCGTGGGTGTGGTCGGAATTGAATTCCAGGAAATTTAGAATTTATTTGGAAAGAAAATTCTCATTTCAGAAGCCTTAAGTTGGAGAAATCAACTAAGATCGGAATTTTTAGTAAACGACCTCCGAATCAGGATTTGAAGGTTCCACCAGGTTCGTATGATGATTTCGGACTTGGGTGTATGTCCGGCTCGGGGTTTGGATAACCGGGTAGCGCTTCGGCATATATTGTGGAAGTTAGAATTTTAGAAGGATTTCATGAATTTGGGCTTGAAGTTCACATCAGCGAGGTTGATGTCCGTTTTTAGATTCTGAGTCTCGGAATTGATCGTATGGTGATTTTGGAATTGGGAGCGTGATCGGAAGTGAATTTGGATGTCCGTAGGTCATTTTGGGGTCATTTGGCTAAAGATAGAAATTTGAAGGTTTTTGAGAAATCCGACCGGAAGTGGAAGTTTTGATATCGAGGTCGGAATGCGATTCCGGAAGTTAGAGCAGGTCCATAATGTTGAAAATGACTTGTGTGCAAAAATTGAGGTCAATCAGGTGTGATTTGATAGGTTTCAACGTCGGATGTAGAAGTTTGAAATTTTAAGTTCTTAAAGAATTGGATTTGAGTGTGATTCGTGATTTCGGCGTTGTTTGATGTGATTTGAGGGCTCGAGCAAGCCCGTGTCATCTTTTGGGACAGGTTGGTGTGATTGGACGGGGTCTCGGGGGCCCCGGGTGGATTCCGGGTGATTGACGGATCAATATTTGAAGTTGGAGAAGGCTGAAGGTTGCTGTCATCTGGTGTAATCGCACCTGCGAGGCTTTGACCGCAGGTGCGGCTAAGGGCACCGTAAGTGTGAGATTGGGGCTGGAGCTGAGGAGGCCGCAGGTGCGGAAGATTGGTCGCACCTGCGGAATCGCAGGTGCGAAGAAGGGATCACAGGAGCGGGAATTTGCTGGGTCAAGTCAGAGCCTCACCTGCGATGGAATTTCCGCAGGTGCGGAGCCGCAGGAGCAGCCATTGGATCGCAGGTGCGAAAGAGGCATGGGCAGAATGTTTTAAAGTCAGGTTTGTGCCATTTCTCTCACATTTTTCATTTTGTTGGGGCGATTTTGGAGGATTTCAAAGGGATATTTTCACCAAGCATCAAGAGGTAAGTGATTCCTTCTCATTTCCAAGTTAAATACAAGATCATTACATAAATTTGATATGGGAAATTGTGGGGAAAATTGGGGTTTTTGAAGAAAAACCTAGAAAATGTAAATTTGGAATTTAGCCATGAATTTGAGTATGGAATAGAGTAAATCGCATGATTTAACTAGTAGGGCTATGGGTAGAATGTATCTTCGAGAATTTCGAATTTCCGGGCACTTGGGCCCGAGGGCATTTTGGTCTTTTCTCCGAGTGGGGTTTGGAAAGTATATAATCTGAATTTGTTGTGAGTATTAGGATGAATTTTCATTGTTTTGTCATTATATGGTAGTTTTGGAGCATTGTGCATCCGTTGGAGTCATCGGAGGGGCTTGGAAGCCGGTGTGGGAATTTCAGAGCGAGGTAAGTCTCCTTTCTAACTTTGTGATGGGGAAGCTCTCCCCTAGGTGAATTAATTCAATACATGCTATTATCTTCGGGGGCTACGTACGCACGAGGTGACGGGAGTCCGTGCGTAGCTACTATTATGCCATGTCCGGCTAGTCTAGGACCCACTAGCATGCCTTACGTGTTATACCTCTGATCCTGCCTGTAATGTTAAACTGTTAATATAATCGAAGAAATAATTGAATATCTAAAAGAAAAATAGAGTTCATCTTGTTAATCTTCTAAAAAGAGAATTTATCTCTCTATGGATATTTGTGTACCTGGACTAGGTTGTATCGTGGAATATCATCAAACTTGTCAAATGAGTTTCAAAAACAAATGATTTCAAAACCTATATTTCATGTTTCTTTTAATCAGGATTTTACCACTTCCCTGAGAAAACTGTTTTCTTGATACAATACGGATTTAATATGTGGATATGTGTAACTTTGGGTGCCTGAGTCGCTTGAGTGGTTCGCGAGCAGGAAGACCCTGTATTTGTGTGTGTATTCATATGAGCACCTGAGTCGCAGGTATGATTCGCGACCAGGCTAGCTGTATTATTTTAACCGCGTGGCATGATCGATTCGCGAGCGGGGCAGATAGATGCATCTATGGTTTGAGCCGTTCGACCCTTCGGCAGTGCATAGTTTATTATTGGTGGTCCGTGCCGTTCGACCCTCGGCATTGCTTGCGCATGATAATTACTGCGTAGTTGCTATGATTTTGCCTGATTACTGGCCTGAAATATTAGGTTGTCAATTGAATGACATAGATTTAAAGTTATCAAAAATATTTTGGAAGAAGTTGTTCCTTCCCGTCAATAAATTGTCATTTGATTAAATCACCAGGTTGATTAATTGTTATTAATATGGCGAAGATATAAAGTGTTAAACGTGAACGGGGTCGAAAATGTTTATTCCTGATTTTAATGAATTGCCTATGATAATCATGCTTAGTGTCACTCTTAAATATTTTAAATTTACCTTTAGTAAGTGTCTTATTTGACCTCTCGTCACTACCTCTCTGAGGTTAGGCGGGCGACTTACTGAGTACACATTGTTTTTGTACTCATGCTACACTTGTTGTGCATTTTTATTGCACAGGTATTGTCATAGCAATGTGGAGGATTCAGAGACTTAGGCGAGCTGCATCATCCGGAGGCGATTCGCAGCTGACAGAGTCTCATTTGTACTATATCTATTTCATTTAAATTTCCTTGTCCAGTTGTGTTTCGGACAGGCTTGTAATGATTATTGAATTCTTAGAAATTGCTCATGTACTTGTGACTCCGGGTTCTGGGATATCTATGGGGATATAATTGCTTAAGTGTAATCTTTAAACCATTATTTTAATTGACAGACTTTTATTTGGTTATTATGTAATGAAGTGAAAGGAAGTGTTTTCATAAATGTTTTAAAACGGAAAGTTATTTCAATTAATTATTGTTTTGGCTTGCCTGACCTTGATGTCCGGCGCCATCACGACCTTAGGGAATTTTGGGTCGTGACAGATTGTCGACAAATAAAATGGAACGGATGATGGCGATTTTGATTTGATGAAGTATCAACAATATGATAGGATGAACGACTCATTCGAACACCTATCGGATATCAATGTTGCTCATGATGAAGCGCATGAAAATGTTACACGTGAGGAAGTGGCTCTTGAAGGAGATCAACGTGTTGAACAACAATTTAACGACGAACGTCCCAGTGTTGATCGACTGAGAAAAGATGGAAATGATGAACATTTATCAAATGTGAATGTAGGAAGCAAGAAAGGTGTAGATGATCAAGTTGTTGATGATGAAGAACATGCACCAAGTTGTGCTTTGGGCAGTGATATTGCAAAACAATTTGATTGGCGATGGAGATCATGCACCTGTTGGTACTGAAGAACGGACATCGAGGGTTGTGTGTACTACTATTGGGGGAGGTGATCGGTTTGCAGACGCACTAGCTATTTGCGCTGAAATTTTAGGTGTAGAGACACAGGAAGTTTACACTACAGGTATAAAATTTCTCTCTCTCTCTCTCTCTCTCTCTCTCTCTCTCTCTATATATATATATATATATATATATATATATAGGTCATTGATCCGTCCCCACTCTTTATGAATATGCAGTGGAAGTTAATACAACTGAAAAACTCTCTGGTGATGCTGAATTGAATGAAGATAGAGCTGAGAAAATCCTTTCAGAGAATACTGCAATGCTCCTCGATGTTGTTGCACAATTGAATGAACCTAAAGCTGGTGATATCGACAAATGCATGCAGTCTGGCGAAACCACAGTGCAAGTCAAACGTCAAGGTATTCTATAGATCACGAATTTATTACATTTGATCCAAGTATATTTTTGTACAGTTTGAAATTTTACATACTTTAATTTTTTTTTGTATGTTTTTTGATGATTATTTATAAGGATACAATGCAGCTCAAAAAATAAATTGGTGAGATTCTTCGGCTATATGAAAAAGGAGAAATACATCTATTCACGCATGTTGGCTCACAGATAGGTGTGAAGTTTGTTTGTATTATTTTATAAAATTTAGTCAGTATTATTTAGTAATTTTTTTTTCATTAAAATATAGACATATCTGACGCTAATGGAAGTGGATCCGTTGGAATGCAAACACCATCTATGTTGCAACACTTAGACCAGGTAGTTATTTTCTGCAATTCGATTACAAGTTGTTTTGTTTTGCCTAATGTGTGTTTTGTATCAGTTGTATTTATGTATATATTTTCTTTGCTTTTGAAGATATCATCTAATGCATCACAACTTCTTCCAAATCCTAAGAAAAGGAAGATAGCAAAAAGAAAACAAGATAAAAAAGGGAAAAGGATTCGTATGGAGAGTATTTGGTTGAAATCTCCTTACGTTGTTCCAAAACAAAAGGGAAGGGGCAAGTTTGGAAAGAAGGAAAGACTACATGAAAGTGTCCCTTCCATTATGTTAATCAAGACAGTGGATTGATGGAAAGATTTAGTGATTGGTTGAAGACGGACGCCAGTGAATATAATTCCAAGCCATTCAGATTAGCTGGAATTGATATTCCAAAGTCATTCTTTACCGAGCTTGTGGATCCTAACTCTGATCTTTCGGATGAAGTAAGTTATTAAGTTTGTTTGTTTGATTTGGTTTTCAACTGTATTTCCCAAAACCTCAGCTTACTCTTATAGTAAAGTTTTTATACTGTTATTTGGTAAGCTTCAACATTTTTTTATAGTAAAATTGTTGAAGTTGTTTAGCTTATTTTCTAAAACTTCAGTCTAAAGTTGCTGAAGTTTTGACATGCAGTCTCTAGTTTTTTTTAAAAAAACTTTTAAGTCAAACATGCTGCAGTTTTTTAGATTATTTCTTAACACTTGAAACTGAATATGCTTAAGTTTTTGTCATGCAGTTTGTAGTTTCTAGTTGTAATGCATTTTTTC